>BMAO01034472.1:0-33640 GCA_019973975.1 Trichonephila clavata | reverse complement strand
AAAATACGCGATTTTACATTTAACCAAACATTGGCATTGAAAATTAGCTTTGCGCTAAAGACATTCGACCTGTTTCGCCTTCGACCGCATCTAACTCAAGGGTTACATTAAAAAAATTCTGCTTTAAACAGGGGGAAATCAGTAACTTGAGCGAGTAAAAAAAAAAAAAATGCGAGTGAAAAGGTTATTTTTTCGTCAATTTTTCTTTATATAATGTTACAAAATGTGATTTCTAAAATTATAAATCGTTAATAGTTGTATGAAATTTTGTGATGTGTTGAACCCATATTTTCCATGTATCGTTTACAGTGTAATTATACTTCAAGTTACGAAAGTTATTTTAACTTCAAAATATTTTTTCCTTCGTTTTATGAAACATAATGTAATTTTGTAATACTTTTTTTCATTTATGTATCACATATAAAAGTGTTTCTTGCATGTGAAAAATATTTTACATGTATAAAATAATGAAAAAAATATAATTAACAAGTTTTTGAATTAAATACCTGCATATTATCTTTGAAAAACATAATAAAACTGATAATCTTTACTTTTTTTCTTTAAAAAAAAATAGCTGCATGCATGTTATATTTCGTTAGTTATTATATTGCTATTTCATAACTGTGTCATGATTCACAAGCTCACTCCTTTTATATAATTACTAGCTGTTACCCGCCCGCTTCGCTGGGTATTTCATGATGTTTTATAAATTTTTACTGCTTATATATATGCATAAATTATTGATATCTAAGTCTAGCATTAAGAATTCGATTGAATTCAAAAATATACTTATACCTGTAACTGTCACCTGTTGATAAAAAAAAAGGGCAGAACTCATCTAATTTGTATTTTCTAAAAATCTCTAAAATTGAAGCATAGAATGATGTTTGCTCTTTCGTAACTCAAAAACCAAGTGGATTCCCGCAAAACCAATTTTCGGTGGATTTCTACTCCGTAAATTGAACATGCAAGCCAAATTTCAAGTCTAAATCTAACAGAAAAAAGCAAAAGTTTTACTATCAATATCCCCGTAATCCCGTTGAGAGCCGTTTTCCAAAATTACCGCTCTTAGCAGATTTCAATTCAACAAAAGAAAAATGCAAGCCAAATTTCAATATTATAGTCCTTGTAGCTCGAAAAAAGTAATTTTTTTTGTCAATACGTCCCAGTAACCCCCTGCAACCCCCCAGAACTTGATTTGCTTAAAATTTATTCTTAGTGGATCCCTATTCAACAAAAGAAACATGCTTAACAAATTTCAAGTATATGGGTCTAACAATTAAAAACAGGAATTTTTTTCTGTAACTCCTCTTGACCCCTCGCAAACATCTTTAGGGGTCAATTTTCCTTTTACTCTTTGTTAAAGGAACTCTATTCCATGAAAGGAACATGCCTACCAATTTTCAAGCAGGATGATCAAGTAGTTTAAAAATGGAAATATTTATCGATTACGCCTCTTAATCTCCCGAAATTAAACTTAGTAGTTGATATTCGCGAAACCCATTTTGTAGCGGTTCTCTACTTTACGAAAGGAATCTACTTATCAAATTTCAAGACTGTACGTCTAACAGTTTAAAAATGGGGATAATTGTCTATAACGCCACTTTAGCCCCCGCAACACCACTTCTGGGTCTGTTTTCACAAAACCCATTTTGTAGGGGAATTGCACTCTATGAAAGGAATCTGCTTAGCAAAATTTGAAGACTGTGCGTCCAATTAATTATTAATGCAAAAAAATTATCAATAACGCCCCTTGAACCCCCGCAACACCACCTAGGGGTCGATTTGCACAAAACAGATTTTGCAGTGTATTTCTATCCTATGAGAGAATTCTGCAAACCAAATTTCAAGACTGTGAGTCTAATAGTTTAAAAAAAGAAATAATTATTTATATCTGCCCTTAACCCCCCGCAACACCCCTTGGGGGTCAATTTTCTCCAAACCCGTTTTGTAGCGGATATTTACTCCATGAAAGAAACATTCCTACCAATTTTCAAGCAGGTAGGTCAAATAGTTTAAAAACGAAAATATTTATCTCTTACGCCACCTATTCCCCTGCAACGCCACTTAGAGGTCTGTTTTCACAAACCCTTCTTATAGCTGATCTCTACTCTATGAAAGAAATCTCTTTATCAAATATAAAGACTGTGCGTCTAATAGTTTAAAAATGGAAATAATTATCTATAACGCCCCTTAAGTCCCCTCAACGCCACTTGGGGGCAATTTTCACGAAACCCATTTTTAGCGTATCTCTACCCTATGAGAGGAATCTGCTTACTAAGTTTCAAGACTGTACGTCTAATAACTTAAAAATAGGAATTTATAACGCCCCTCGCCCCCGCAACACCCCTTGGGGCTCAATTTTCCCAAAACCCATTTTGTAGCGGATACTTACTCCAGGAAAGAAACTTGCCTAGCAATTTTCAAGCAGGTAGGTGAAGTAGTTTAAAAACGGATATATTTATCTATTACGCCCCTTAATCCCCCACAACGCCACTTAGAAGTCTGTTTTCACAAAACCCGTTTTGTAACTGATCATTATTCTACGAAAGGAATCTATATATATCAAATTTAAAGAGAGTGCGTCAAATAGTTTAAAAATGGAAATAATTATCTATAACGCCCCCTAAGCCCCTGCAACGCCACTTGGGGGTCGATTTTCAGCAAACTCATTTTGTAGCGGATCTCTACTGTATGAAAGGAATCTGCTAACCCAATTTCAAAATTGTACATTGAGTTGTTTAAATATGGAAACAATTATTTATAATGCCCCTTAACCCCCGTAACGCCCCTTGCGTTTCGTATTTCGGAAAATCCGTTCTTACCTGATGTCTACTCTATGAAAGGAACATGTCTACCAAATTTCAAGTATGTAGGTTGAATAGTTCCGGAGATATCGTGATTAGTCAGTCAGTCAGTCAGTCGCTTTTCTCCTTTATATATATAGGTTATAGTTTTTGATTTCATTCAGGAAATTTCATACCACTGAATTCATTACCAATAAATTTATGAATTCTTATAAAAAATATTTCTTGAATATGTGAAACATTTTATACACATATGCAAAATAATGAACACAACATAGTTAGCCATATATTTTTAAAAAGTATTATATAAAACTGATTAACTTTATTTTTTTTAAAAAAGGAAGTTTCCATAAAGACACTTTATGAATTTCATTTGTCATTTTGTACGTTTTTTTTTTTGTCAATGCACATATGTATGCACTCGGTAAAAGCCCGTGCAACGCCGGGCCATGAAAGCAGGTATTCTTTATTATATTCTCAATTTTCATATTAATCAGGGAATATACACTGCTGGCCACCGTAAATGCAACACCAAGAAAGACAAGACATAGCACAACCAAATTTATTTTGTAGATAACATGTTGACCAAGTACCAAATGATTACATTTATAGACTTCTGTGAAGTGTGGTTCCTGCCAGAATCAGTAGCCAGAGAGTAGCCGCCATTGATGGAGATCACCGCTGACACATACCTCAGCATTGATTCAAAGGGACTTTGGATGTGTTCTTGGGGTACAGCAGACCAAGCAGCTTCCACACGTTGCCAAAGTTGATCAGGTGTGGCAGCTGGGAGTGCAATCTGCATCAATTGTTGAGAAACCATGGACCACATGTTTTCTGTCAGCGAAAGATCCGGAGAGCGAGCCGGCCATGGAAGCAATTAAATCTGGTGAATGACGAAGAACCTTTGGACAATGCTTGCCACGTGTGGTCACGAATTTTCCTGTTGAAATATGGCTGTGGCCAAGCCCAGAAGGTAAGGAAGGACAACTGGCTCCAACACCTCGGAGATGTAGCGCTGGCAGTTTAAAATACCGGCAATGCGTAATTGAGGAGTGCGAGAGTGATATCCAATACCACACATAATACCCGGTGCAGGACCAGTGTGGTGGTGCATAACGCAGCTGTTCAGCATCCTCTCTCCACGGTGTCTCCAGACTCGAATCCGACCATCGTGGTGTTGCAAACAGATGCGTGACTCGTGAGTAAAGACAACTTCATTCCATTCAGCCGCCCACATCCTTCTTTCATCGCACCATTGGCGGCGGAGGCGTCTGTGGTTCTGCGTCAAGGTATATCAAGCAATGGACGTCTTGCAGACAGACCACTCTACTGTAAACGGTGTCGAATGGTACGCGCAGACACTGAATGATGCGTTACAGACTCAATGTGCTGTGGTATGGTTCGTTATGTGACCGAGCGATCCGTAACTGCCATGCGCACAATTTGCCTGTCCTCACGTGAAGTGGTGCACTGAGGTGGATGCAATCGACCACGTCGGTCCGTCGTACCCTCCTGCATTCAATGGTCACACATCCGCATTACAGTTGTTTGGTTTCGTCCAACACGACTACCGATTTCCCTGAAAGATAATCCACAATCTCCGTAGGCCACTATCCTTCCTCTGTCGAAATCGGATACTTGATCAAAAGCTGATCTCTGTTTTCTACGAGACATAACAGATCGTTTTTTGACAAAAACACAAGAAAAACACAATTGCCGAAATTGAAATCGTCAAAACTCCAAACCTTAAATAGCGCTTTGAGGTGGCGCCGCAGGCGTGCGTGATGTGCGGCTGCGCTGAAATTCTAATTATTTGCATATGTGACCTCCGCTAATGCATGTTGTAAATTTAATGTTATTTCCGTGCTTCCTTCAGGGTGTTGCATTTACGGTGGCGGGCAGTGTAAAAATAAATTATTATTACTAAAATGGGAAGAAATTTATAAAAAATAACATAAACGAGGCCCATTGTGTACCAAACGTTTATAAACAAATTTTCAATTCTGATGTATTGCTGTGTCATTTACTTTTGAACTGACCTTTAGGATAAGAGATATTTTAATTTTTACAAAAACTAGAGCACTTTATCTCAGTTTTTATATGAAATTGTTTAATTGAATTATGTTGTTTATGAATTGTTATTGAAAAAGTTTAATAATTAACAGTGACCGCATGCGCTTGTCTTACATAAAATTATATACATAAATTAACATTAATCTTGATAATTTGTACGGTTTATAATTAACCCCTTCACTGCCGATTAAAGGTTACATGATTTGCTCCATAATGTCACCGGTTTCCACCTAGTCGAGCATGTGTGATGCATTTGGAGGGGGGAGGGGATAAATGAAGAACTTCTCTCTGAAATAACTAAATTCTTTGGACACTATCACTTTCAATTTATTGCATTCCAAAGCCTTCGAAATAATTTTATGGATAGAAGTGCATGGAAAAGATCGTACTTTGGACAGACGTATATATACGTCTGGGGCAATTATTGCTTTGGCTGAGCGAAACGTTTATGTACGCAGGTGGCATTTAACAAAAAGTTTTGTTTTTTGCAGCTTTATTTTCAAAGTATAGGATTATTTAATTCAATACATTGTTATTTGTACAGAGAAAAATTATGGTTGAATATTGGGTCACCAATATTGAAAGTTTGAGAAGCACTGACTTTAGGGACTGTAAATTTTGTAATAAAACAGTGAATGATAAATATGAGGAATCAAACATTTATACTATTATACAGAACATAAACAAAAAATTCAGTTAAAGATTTTCAGAACTTTTTGAGAAACCGCTGTCCCCGTTTGAGCATTTTGAAAAAAAAAAGCACATTTCGTGTAAAAAACTTTTTAAAGTGTGACATTTTGCTTAAAGTAATGGCATCTGCTTTTACTGCAACACATGTAGATTTTGTTCAATTGAGCGGAAAATAATAAACTTGATATTTTTATAAAGCTATTAAGATGGTCTATAAAAAAAATCTTAAAAGCAAAATTTTCAATTTTCAAAATTTTCAGCAAAATTTCAAATTTCCTTGTTAAATTAAAGTAACAGTTTTCACTTTTTTATTTTATAACTAAATGTGTTCTTTCAAATGTAACCTTCGTTAATTTTTCTAATTTTTCATTGTATATTTTAAGGAATTATTGAAATCTTTCCCCCTAGAACAGGGGTCGGCAATCTTTTGAGTCGGAAGAGTCAAAAATTACGATTTATAAATTTCAAAGATTTTAAAGAGCCACAAAATCTTTTCTTGCCAACAATAAATATTACTTGCATAAGTAAAGTTTTTTGATAAAAAAAAACAACTCATTTATTTTTTCATAAGAAAAAATATCAACTTATTCATATATAAGTATTGTTTTTCACAACAAATTCGATAATATATATATGGCATTATTAGATAATTACTTATTATTTAAGTAAAAAAATAAAACAATTAAACATTTACTTACAAAACTAACTTGTACTTCAATAACAAACAATTGATCAAACAAATTCAATGGGAGCAAAGACTTTGCATGGTTATTCAAGTAGAACATTTAAACTTTACTAAACAATGTAACTTGTACTTAAAAAATAAAAAGAACAATAACATACATTTAAGCAAACAAATTCAATGGGAGCGTGGGCTTTGCATGGCTTTTGGAAAGTTTGGATAAATTTGGCTCAAACTCGTTGTCCTAAGTTTCAAACACGACTCTAAACTTCCACTTGTTAGTTGGCTTCTTACTTTACTTTTAATTATATTCATGCAATATAACGCGTATCGATCCGAAGATAGTCAGCACTTCAAATGTCATCTTGTTCACCTCACTGTAGCAATCTGGAAGACTATTCAATGCATCGAATGTAAATGCCTCAACTCGAGGCATTTCTTTTAAAGCTGTCCACTTTTGTTGCGTTAAGTACATACATTTCTGGACCTCCAACTCTTCCAACTTGTTTTTCAACTCTGTAAAATTTCCACTCCATAAAGCTTTACTTTTAAATCAATCAATTACATTTCTAGGGAACCAATATCAATTCCAAATGGTTCAATGTGGATTCCGTTAATATTTGTGTTGAGAGGATTTATTATAAAAGCTAGAGGGGTTTTGAATTGCTCAAATCTTTCCGCAAATTAATTTTTAATTTTTTTTATAACTATGCTGAAGTAATTCGTGTCAACAGTTGCACTGGTTTTATCGCGATATTGCTTCAGAAATTGAAAATGAAGTAATTTAATGCTCTGGTTATCTTCTGCAAAAAGAATTAATTTTTCTTCGAAACAAACCAATTTTTCTATCAAAACATAGCCCGACGAACTGACGATAGCGCGGACACATGTGACGGGGGAGGGGTGCGGTGAAAAGCGAGTACAAGTGGCTGAATGTTAGAAACGGTGCTCAATTCTCGTTAATCGAATCAGAACGATTTTTAAATGTTTTTTTTATAAAATAAATAATATTTGCGTATGGAACTAAAGAGCCGCAGCTTCGCATCCAAAGAGCCGTATTTGGCTCGCGAGCTGCAGGTTGCCGACCCCTGCCCTAGTACAACGGCTCTTAATCGATGCTCCGCGGACCCTCGAAAGTTTCCAGTGCCTTTCTAGGGGGCTGTGAATGTGTCTCATTTAATGTCAAGGTCTTCTCTCTTTTATAGACTCTGAAAGGCTTCATGTAAAAAATGAAAGATGTATCGTCCTAGACCAAATAACTAAATAGTCCCTAATAAAAAACTGGACTAGAACATGCATTTCGATCAAAAAAATTAATTTTATTTGAACTAGATGTTTACTGGTTTCTTCAAAGGAAATAAATAATTTTTAATAAAATCTGCATATGTAGCAGAAGTGTCTTAGTATTATTAAATATTCTTTAAATCATTCAGAAATGTGTTGCTGGGAGTCGGGAAGAGGTTTTCAAAATTTTGTAAGTTCACGATGTTAGGATAATATATAAAAAAGGAGCCTTGACGATCAAAAGTTTAAAGCTTGCTCTAAAAGATTTGTTTTCGGAGGTTTATTGTGACTTATCTAATAGTCGAAACAATCTCAGGTGCAAAGCTTTTATCTTATAAAGAAATAAAATCTGTTTTATTCCACCAGCCCCCTTTAAATAAATTCGAAAACTTCAGAATCGTCATCTTTTAAAAATAAATGAACGCACACAAAGTAAATATCCAATTTTGTTTTCAACTCTTGTTGCTTAGAACACCATGGCAAAATGCACCGAAGAAGCCAATAAAAACCGAAAGCACGCAAATATCGACCGTAAGATGGCATGATTAGAGAAAACGAATGATGACAAGTTTTACGAAAATTGTTGTTGAAAGAATCATCTATTAAAAATGACTTGAACTATAAAACGTGCTTTGGAATTTAAAATTAATGACAGAACGAGATCGATCGAGCAACAAGTTGAAGTTTCATCAAGCAAATGGATGGAGAAGAGACAATGGACGACTATATTTGAGTAATGACTCTAAAGTTACGATCGGTCCTTTGATCTATTTTTAATTAATCCTTATTACGAATTCATTAACTTTTGGCATGTGTTTATTGAAGTGTAAATTAATAACTTTTAAATTGGTTTTCTGGAGTGATCACAAATTGACTTTATCAACATGATATTAAAAATCAAGTAAACATTGCGACAAATAAGTTTTAAAACTGTGCCCGTGAAAAGAAATGGAAACAAGAAATTAATTCCTGTTTTTTTAATTCAAAATAGGACCCCTCCAGCTTCAATGCATTTGTTACACCAATTTATGACGGAATCGAACGCCTGTTGTAAATCATTCTGTGGAATGCGAAGAAGCTACTTGTAAGGGGGAAATATCATCAAAATAAAACCCTTTTAATTTAATTTTAAGTTTATATCATAAAGAGTAGTCACATGGTCCTAAATCAGGTGAATAAGGTGGATGGTTCATCGTACAGATATCATTTTTGCCAAAAATCGACGAACAACAAGGGTGGTGGGAATGGTTGCGTTGTCGTGTAACAAACTCCAACTGCTTTCAGTCCAGTGTTCTGGATGAATATGACAAATTTTGGCCATTAAACGCTTTAAAACAGCTAAGCAGTAAAGACCTGTAGTTCTTTGTCCAGTTGGAACCAATTCTTTGTGGATAATACCCGTAGCATCAAAGAATGTAAGAAGCATTGCTTTGATTTTGGATGAAAATTTCCTTGTTTGTTTGGCTTACGGTGATTTTTCTGACTTCCATTCCGCACTTTGTTGCTTTATTTCAGGGTCATATTGGAAACACCAGGTTTTATCACCTGTAAAAATGGACTTCAAGAAGTTTGGATCGTTTTCAGCTGCTGAAATTATGTCTGGGTAATGTGCACTTCTCACAGCATTTTGTTCAGGGGATAAAGTGTGGAACAAATTTAGAACAGATTTTTGTTTTGCACAAATCTTCAGGAAGGATATTTCGATTTGTTTCTTTGTTGATGTTTAAGGCATTTACCGTCATTCTGAATGGCACACATAGATCATTTGCCTCGAAATTTCGTACTGTCTTAAAAATATTTCATGTATTCTGGATCAAATTTTTCTTCCACTACGCTGATCATCTTCTGCCATATCTCTTCCATCCAAAAAACGATTGTGCCACACAAAAACATTTGATCTACTTAAAAAACAGTTACTGAAAACTTGTTTCATGAGTTGGTATGTTTCCGAAGTACTTTTACCAAGTTTTACGTTAAATTTGGTTGTAGATTTTTGTTCCATCTTAAAAATCAAAGTTAAAAAACTCACTTCTGTAATACATTCTCGTCTTTTCTTAACTGCTTAACTAACTAAACACAGCTTCTTGTCAGTGTACTAGAAGACCATGGACATTACGACGGATGTGCATCTGTATTCATGGCGCAGTTACAGCTTGCACTTTGGGACGAATCTTAAAACTTATTTGCCACCCTGTGTATATAACTGAGACTTGAACAAATCTAGACTAGACCCAAACACGCTTACTCGACCACCTACTTTTTTAGCAACACAATTTCACCTCCGCTGTCCTAGGAAGGTTACACAATTTCCAACTAACAAACATTGCAGAGTCAATTTTGCATATTTACTACACTGTATATAACACTTTTTAAATTTTAAGCAGCAGTTGTTAAAATTTTAGCAGTCGTGTTCTACAAGCAAGTGCTGAAGGAAACGTTTTTGATTGTTTTCAACATTAAAAATTGCCCTCCACATATATTTACCAGGTCTCTTAGATTGTTAGAGAGCTCATGTGTTTAAAATGCTATGAATATTAATGTTTCACTTCATTTTTCCGTATCCTGTTACTAACTTTTTGATATATATATATATATATTCTTGTTTTTTTGCATTAAATATGCCTAGAAAATATCTATTGTAACAGAACTTAATAAAATCATTAGAAAGTAATGCTATTATGAAAATTATTCGTATGATAGTTGTTGTGTTTAATCCTAACAAAGATATAATGAAACATCGTAATTGCTATTGAAAATACTTCGGATCATAGTAGAGCGATTTCTTGAATGTATTGAAAATATCGCTACTTTGCCTTACATCATTGATCAATTTCTTCAAAACAAATACGCCACTAAATGCTAGCATCATTTCCACGCATGCTCATTTCATATTAGCCTATCAGCAAATAAAATGACAAAGATAGAAAATCATTAAACATATTATTAAAAAAAAACATTCAAACCCGTAAGCACATTGTTTATATACTTCTTTTCATAGAATGATGTCACAAAGCGGCTAATGAATTTTTTTTATCAAATCCCTTTTAAACGCAAGTGTTTTCAGCGCAACAGTCCAGCATGGATTTCAGCTCGAAGTCATCAAGTACATTTACTTTTAGCAATAAAATAATTCAGTCCTTTAATGCTTTGCTGCGCTGGTAAGATTACACATCTTTTTGACAAACACATGCTAGTAAGAATTTTCTTTCACTACAACCCAATTTTATTGATGTATTTCCAAGTTAGCCATCTTTTTCAATAAATTCCTTTAATATTTTGTGAAATTTTGACTCTTCTTTATAAACACTTGAGAGCATCCGCCTACTGAGTGAAAATTATGAATCCCTCCGTTGCCTTTAAAGTGAAATTTAACATGAAGTTTTGCTTGTAAAAAGTAATCAGTTACGTTTTCAGAAAACAACAACAACAACAAAAATGGCTCGATGTTTTTCTGGAATTTCAATTGGACTTAAATGAATCCTTATTATTATTTTTTTTGGCTATAGTACTAATTCCAAAATGAAAGAATGACTTTCATATTTAACCCTCGAAGAAGTTAGACATTTCGTGGGCCTCCATCTGACTACGTCAGACAGGTGGCTTTTGTAACAACAACAGAAGTTAGACATAGATTAAATTTCTCTTGCAAGCAAAATTATATGTAGTCATTACATATTTTTTATACTTCTCATTATCTTTCACAGTATTTCGAGCAGAAAACTCCTTCATATTTTTTTCCTCAATATCTTAACAAATCCTGTTCCAATTTTAAATGATTTAATAATTTTTAGCATTTCTTGTAAGTTTTGTAGTTAACGTCAACAGTTTATCAGAACTAATATCAGAATTTTCGTTCCTCACTTATTTAAAATATGGTATTGCACGGTATTATGAGTACCAATATTAAACCGGAAGAAGACGTGCACTCGATACTAACGTTAGTGGTCGCCAGGGTGACAAAGTCACTCCAATCCTTTTTTTTAATAAATTAGTTTATTGTACACAATAAAAATCATAATTTCAATGAATAATTTAACTTAGAGAAAGTATACTAACTTACTTTTCAGGACTTTTAAAAAGTTCTTTGATAATAAAAAAAAATCCAATCAAACTGTACTAAAACGTTTCAAACGTTCGTGAATTTAACAAAGGACAAAAACCACAAACGCTTTTCGCTAACATTACAGGGGTGATATTTGTGCAGGCAAAAATGTCATTTTTTGTTAAAATTATTGTAATTTAGTTGTCCTTTGACGATCGAAAAATAGTGTATTGACCTTTTTCTTGCTTGTGTTTTTTTGACAAGGCGTACACTTGTGTTTTGTGGTACTCATGTTACTTCATATCTTGATTATAATTTTCCTTTCATCTCAAACGTTTCATGTTCATCGATTTTCTCAAATTTACTTTCGCTATCATGATTAATATGCATTATTTCAGCAGGTTCTTCCCTAGCTGTGAATTGGTTTCAACTTCATCCAATAGAAATCGTGGTTGCCCAATTTTTTTTTTATTCTATTCATTTTACATTTATAAATTATAATGCGTCGTACAACGACGGGGGGGGGGCAACAAAAACGAATAAGTTGTTTGAAGTGGAAAAGTGAAGCCCTTTCAGAGAAAATTTTTGGAACAAAACTGGATGTGCGGAGAACTAACTCATTCACATCCCAAGTACCTTGAGATTCTAAGAAAAAACTTTACCCACTCCCAAAAAGGATGTATATATGTGACAAATACATTTTAGTTCTCACGAAGACTGTCATATAGAAGGATACTATCAAGGTCATTGATAACAAATGAACAGTTTTCCCATAATTAAACATTTCGCGAGCCTGAGGTGACACGGTGACCCGCGCGACCCCACCCAGGTTTTAAAGCAAAGCAATTTCAGTGACGTGAATTAAATCACAAGTATAACAGATACGTGCGCCGTAATTCTGCACTAAATGACTGAAGGCAAAGTTTTTCAGTGGACTGAACTACCACAAACCCTCTTTATTTGCGATCACATTTGTGTATATGTTAGCACTAATACCGTGCTTGATCTTGACCAATTAGCACCGTTTATTTTGGAAAAGTATTTTATCAAAAAAAATTTGGCAGGAATATTTTGGCTCTAAAAGGTACAACCCGCTTTTGTTTTACTAAATGAAATTTATCACTCGAATTACTAACTATATTTCAACAAGATCTGTTGCTCAGTGAAACAGCACTAAGCGAAGTATTGCTGGATAATGATTCTTGAGTTCCATATAAAGTACAGTCGAACCTCCATATTGCGAACCTCTATATTGCGAATTTTTCTATATAGTGAACTTTTTCCTGGAACCAAGAACATTTTACGATTTTTTTCGAAAGATAACGTCCTAAAAGCAAAGTGCATTTTCTTTTCAACGAACATTTTTTCTCCTTATTTTTAAAGTATTTCTGGGTATTTCAAGTAATTCTCTGAAGAAACACATTTTATGATGGTCATAAATCTTGAACTGTTTTTTATTAGGAACATAATTAACCGACAGAAACAGAATTCTGGGCTTTTCATCTAAGAAGTATAATCTTTAACCTCCATTGTCCAGTTCAATAGAGACATCTTCGATATCCCCTTTCACCCTAAGTGGAGTTGTCTCGTGTCCACGTGTCCTTGAACAGTCTCTGTTCATTTGTAGTGTTGATCAGTAGCACTGGTAACATCGTTTCATGTAGCTCTAAAATGTCAAAATTTAAGTTGTTGAGCGTCAAAAAAAGTTAACTCTTCAGGAAGTCGATATAGACGTCAAAACACTTTCCTTGCAGTTTTTCTTTATCTCTTTTTGATAGGTAAAATATAAAAATTAAATATTATTAATTTACAAAAAGCTATGAATAATTACTTTTTTAAATATGTAGTGTTCATGAATTTAAATTTTTTTATGATGTTTATATAGAAAATTAAAAGATGAAGCTCTATAAAGCGAATTTTCCATATAACGAACTTTTTTTCAGGATTTAGCGACTCTGTTATAAAGAAGTAAAACTGTATTTGTATTATATAAATTTGCTCAATGCTTTATATTTACAAGTATTTGGATTTTCCTCGAATAGAATTCAATAGTCAGAACAATTCCTTCTATTTAAGCAACTGAAAATAAGTCCATTAAGCATTCTTAAGCACTTTTCATTTTGATTTATTTACAGAGAAGGGGGGGAGGTACGGTTACAAATCAACAAAAAGATTTTGTTCATTCATTGACTTTTTTTCTAAGTTTTTCACTTTTGTCCTCATAATTAGTATCTGATTACGAAAAGCCGAAATTGCTTTTTTTTTTCAGTTCCTATGCTTGAAGAAGCAGAGCCTGAATAAATGTTGAGCCGGAGTCTTTGCTCTGAATTCTAGAATTATTTGTAAAAAACCATTTTGTGTGTTTAGAAGCCTTGGTGCGTTTTCGTAACCGATATAAAACGGTACATTAATTATGATGCCGTAAAATATAAGAGTTATTTCTTCAATAATTGACTTAATGGGTCTATTTTAAGTCAAGAGTAGCATTGAGTCGAGATAAATAACTAAGTAACATAAAAGGGGATATATCCCATTAAAAATATATGATTTCTAATTTTAGATTCAATATTTTCTCAACAATTCAAGAGATAATAGATTTAACTTTCAAATTAATGGTTTCATAATATGAGGAATCTACATGCGTAAGAATTTTAGGTCTTTACATTGGCAAAGTTTGGTGAACATGCGGTATGGATCACACGCTCTCTTATGAAAATTATTTTTAATAATACATATATTATATACATTAATATAAATTTAATATTGACCCAGGAGTAGACGCGCCCTCGATACTAACGCTAGGGATTGCGGTGGTCATTAATCTTGAAATGGTTTTATTAGGCGCTTAACTCACCGAGAGCAACAAAATTATGGGCGTTTCATCCAAGAAGTGCAACTTAACCTCCCCCCCCCCTTGTCCAGTTCACTAGCAACATCCTGGATATCCCCTTTTCACTCTTAGTGGAGTTGTCTTGTGTCCATGTGTCCTTGAATTATTCTCCGTTAATTTGTGCTGATCAGTCGTACGGGTAACTTCGTTTTTGGTAGCTCGAAAACGTCAAAAGTTAAGTGTTTGAACATGAAACAAAAAAAAATGAATTCTGTAGAAAATGGATAAATGTGTCAAGAAAAATAGAATGTTGCTTTAGAATTTAATATTCCTTCAAACAGCTTATCAACTGTTACAAAAAATCGAGATAAGTTATAAAATTATGGTTGATGGAGTTCGTGTTTAAAACGTTTAAGAACATGTGTCTATAAAGATTTCAACGATGCAGTTTTGAAGTGGATGCACACAATGGAAAATAAATGCACCGATCTTGGAATTTTGTATTACAGAAAGCTCTTCAATTTGTGAAGGTATTAGAATACCTCCCTTTTCTAGGTAGCAATGGATGGTTAGGAAAATTTAAGAAAAGATACAGGAAAATACGCCTGAAGGTATTTCAGATGTACTGCAAAGATGTGAGGCGTATTATGAAACAAAGTATTTTTTCAAACAAGAAAAACTGAAACAAAATTAACAGATTTCAGGAGTAAATAAATTTAAGGATGTATGTGGTAATATATGTTTAGAGCTCCTAGCTATAAAATAAAGTATTGCCGCAATGCTAATGCCACGACCATAATGTTCTGTTGCAGGCAGTGTTATTCAGTTCGCTGCTAATGCTCCTGATGAAGGCGGCGTTAAAACGAGCTGGAATAATGCTGGGGCACAGGTTATAGTAAGGCTGTTGGAAGTGGAGAGACTGTTGGAGTTGTAGCAATGTCTCTTTGTTGGTGTCGCTCTCTGTATTGCCTCGTGATTCCAGAGTTTCTTTCAATTGGAATACGTCCCGCCCACGAAAGTGACATGTGATTTATAGTCACTTCTGTTTGGACGTATTCGGGAAAACCATTCTGTTATTGGTCCAAGTCCCCTTCGCGTGGTGTACTTTGAAACTGGCAGCTGCCGTGGGAACTGCGCCGGAACCTTATTGTCGGCTACATCAAAGGAAGTCAGAGGTTGACTTTCCTTAGGACATCAGTATCGGGGTATCCACCCTGGGATACTTTCCCACGAGAAACTGCTTGACCGTTGAGACGTCACTCGTTCCCGACGACAATGGGTCTTCGATGAACACTGCCGCAGTATGTTTAAAATTATGCTTGTATGCTTTAACATAGAAAATGTCCTTGAAAAAATTCATTAATTTTAATATAAAATTATTTTTTTAATATTAAGCACAACATATTTTTTGACATTCTTTTTTGTTGTTTTCCTTGCATTTTTTCTTTCTTTCTTTTCTTTGATGGGTAAGCTATATAAAATAAATAGATATTAAGTTGCAAAAAAGTGTGAACAGTTACTTTTTTAATACATAGTATTCATGAATTTAAAACTTGTTTTATGTAGTTAATAAAGTATATTAAAATATGAACCTCAATATAACGAATTTTCCGTATAACGAACTTTTTTTCGGGATTTTTACAGCTTCGATAAATAGAGGCTCAAATGTATATTTACCTAATTTTAAGGAGTTTTCAATATTTCTTTGATAATTTGAGAAAAATCCAAGCAAACTGAACAAAAATGTTTCAAATGTGGGGGACTGACTTCTATAAAGGACAAAATTCACAGACAGTTTTCGCTGACATTACACTATTGGTATTTGCAGGAAAAACTGTCATATTCGGTCAAATTTTTTTCAAGTTATTTTAATTTTTGTGCCGAAAGTGAATTTCAAGCAGCCTCTGATTGATCTCAAGTATTTACTTTGATGGCAAAAAAAAAGTTATTCAGCAAAGAATTTAGTAGATTTATTTTATTTTACTTTTATTAAAAAATCTACGAAAATTTGTACTTCTCATGTGAAGCTAAGCTAGTTTAAGAATAATACATGATATTAAATGTTCGAGAGAGCTCATTAACCCCCATATTTGATAAAATTACCATTTTTAAACTGTTCTGTGGCTTAGAAACTTTCAAACAGAATTCCCTTAAAACGTAACATTTAAACCAATCTCAAAGAGGGGAAAAAACCAAGATATAGAGTTCTGCATAGGGAAAATTCTGTTTTAGAAAAAAAAAATGTTGAGGAGTAAAAAATTTATTAAGATTTAAAATTAATGCCCGTTGATATATAACACATGGAGTATACAAATTTCGGCCTCTGATCGGAGAATTGTGAAATCTATGAAAGTTTTCCCATTATTTTAGGTTGATCATAGTTTATAAGAGGTAACCAATATTTAATATAGTTACTAATAACCAAATTTACGAATAGTTATAGTAAAATGTTAAGATATCAAAATTTTAAAATTTTAATTTAGTAATTTTACTATCTTAATTTTAAGTAAAGTAATTATAGATGAATTCTGGAAACCTTTAAAATTATTATGAGAGAAAAAATAATTATTTTGGAATATTTATAAGCCTTTTAAGAGAACATATACATGGTTGTATGTTGGTTTATCTAGCGTTGTGGAATGATTATTCAATTATTATGTATTGTATTTTAGTTTCTATTCTATTAAAGCACACATTTGACACACATTTAATGAGGCTTTAACGACAGAAAATATTTCACTAATCAATCTGTCAGTGGAAATGAAATATTTAATTCTCGTTTTCCCTCTAGAGATAACGAAACGTGGAACACATCGTTACTGTCAGTTTTGATATACGAGAGAATAATCACTGAAAACTGATGATGGGAAAATGGGTAATTGAAGCAAAGATGATATTTATAGGATTAAACAGAAATTTTTAAGGCCTCCAGAAACCTGAAATTTTATGAAAGTGGATGATTTTTCACTGAATAATTATAAATTATTTTGTCTATTTATGTATCATACCGTCGACTAATTTTACCAGACAAAAAATTTCGCCTATTTGAAAAATTTCGCCAAATGCTGAAATTGTTTTTTATTTCTATGTTTGAATCTGTGTATGCATTAATGGGCCGTATATCATGACATTTTGCGACATCTGTTGATTTAGCGAAATTGGACGACGGTCTAAGATTTAAGTAACGTTTGTAATATATATATATATATATATATGACAGGCCCCAGGCCTGCGGGTTAAATGATGAGGCATTCTATAATAAACTCTTCTTTATTTCTTCTATAGTAATCTAATATCCAATATGGCGTCCCTTTGGCGCGCAACACTATAGAACAATAGACGGTAATCCGGCCAGGAGTCCACCAGCTACTTCTCTCCAGTATGCGTTCGCCTTCGTCAGCGCTCGCTCCAACTTTAAATAGGCTTACTTACCCACAAATCCCTACACAATGATAAAGAGTTCACTCTATTTTTATTTATTACTCCCTTAATTTTAAAGTTAATCTTTTCAAACCTGACCATTCCCCCCCCCCCTCCGCTGAAGTCTGGCACAGCCAGGTTGGCCAATCCTGACTGGCAAGTCCCCAGAGGATAAAAATAACAATATTCCAATAATATCAAATTCCCAAATGAATTTTTTTAAAAATTCTAAGATATAATAATTGTATAAAAGAGTGAGCTGGTGACTCTCCTGACATGCAAAAATAATAATATTGAATAACAAATTATCAAACTTTGGTTTACAGCATTGGATGCATAGAATAGTTTTCTGAAAAATATCACACATCTAATACTTTCAACTATGACTATAATAATAATGAGGAAAAGAAAAACAACATAAGATAATTCCCATTAGACACACAAAAATATAGTAGTGTTAAACAACATAACATAATATCAAGTGAAATCCACACTGAATGTGTAGTAATAGTAAACAATGTTAATAAAATTGATAAATGTTGAAAAGTTACAAGTACTTTGAAATGGTTATGTAAATACCTAAAAAGAATATATATATATATCACATACACAATAAAATGAATTTAGGAATAATGGTTATGTAATTATGTGAAAAGAATATATCTCACACACAACAAAATGAATTTAGGAATACTGGTTATATAAATGTGGAATTTCCACAAAGACGGAACTCTAGAGGGCGCTGGCGACGCGAGCCACCAGCGAGCGAGCGATCTCGATGCGAAGGTCAGAGAGAGCCAACGCTGCTGCTAAAAAAAGCAACCGGGTACCGACTGGCCGAGTAGGGACCAGCTCTAATCCGAGACTAGAAGTGGTGTGACAAGAAGGTCACCCATGCTTCACCTGAACTGTGTGTGTATTACCGTTGTGAACTGTGATAAAAGAAAGAAAGAGTCTGAGGTTCGCGAGCAGGCGTTCCCGTCGTCGATATAGATCCTGGAACTCTGTTAGAAATTAGCTACTTTTCTTTAATCAATTATTGTTAAGTTTTGAATAAATTAGTAGAAAGAAAAAAGCTTTAGCCCCTTGTTGTCTCCCACATAAATACCTAAAAAGACTAGATATCAATTATGTAACAACAAAATGAACTTAGAAAATACTGGTTATGTAAATACATGAAAAGAATATATATCACACAATAAAATGACTTCAGGAATAATGGTTATGCAAATATATGAAAAGAATATCTATCAAATACACAGCAAAATGAATTTAAGAATACTGGTTATATAAATACCTAAAAAGAATATATATCACATAAGCAAAATGAATTTAGGAGCTCCCAAAAAAGAAAAGATTATACAACTATGACACAGAAATTTACCAAAATAAACACAACATCATATATCAAAATCTCACTAGAAATATAAAATGCAAAGATAGAAAAAAAACAAATAAGTGTATTCAGATATATCAAGTACAGAAAAGATTCAATCAATGTCCATTTTTTTTTATGTTTGTCATAATGTTTCACACAGTCCTTTCTTGGAAAAATCATAGAGTTCAATGTTCATCATTCAATTCTTGTCTATCTCCCAGTTCTTTGTTTGTTATTATCATTTGGATCACTACTCAATCAACTTATTTCAAAAATACACAACCATAACAAAATCTTCAGAATATCACATAATATTTTGTAATTTTCAGAATATACTTCTCTCACAAATACTCACAATGAAATCTTTATAACATCATGTATTATAAATATTGACCTCATCACCATGTTTTCACATACAGTCCATAATTAATATACTTTTATGACAAATACTCACAATGAAATTATTATATCATGTATCATAAAATTGACTTCATCAGTATGTTTTCATACAGTCCATAATTAATGTATTTCTTCAAAAATAGTCTTCAATAATGTTTTCATTATGAATGAAGTACAATACAAATATTCAATTACATTAACTTTTGATTTTCACAATGTAAACAAGTCTTAAATTCAAGTTTTATAAAAGCAACTTTTTTTTTTAAATAACACTGCACCTTTACAAAATAACAATGCACTTCTTCCCCCCTCCCCCCAAAAAAATGTATCAGAAAAAAAAACACACTCTATAATAAATATAAATCAGAATTTAGCATAATTGGAAATGGGATTTTGAATGAAAAGGTTTTAATCTCTTGTAGAATGAACAATGTCTGTTAATTTTCCTGTATATTGATTTGGTTTATCTATTTCATAAGTAACATTTGAGAGTTTGTTGACAATCTGAAAAGACCAATATAAAGACTCTGCAGTTTACTTGAATTAGGGTATGAGAAATTTTGATATAGGACTAAATCTCCAATTTTAAATTTTGCCTCAACATAATGTTTATCATACCTTTGTTTATTTATCTTATGATATTTAATTGTTCTGTTTACTGCAATTTGTCTTGCTTGTTGTATAGGTGGGTAATTCAATTTTACTTGATTAGGTAATGGTGAGTCATATGGCAATGTTCCAAACATCAAATATGCAGGTGGGAAGCCAGTGACATCATGTGGCGAGTTATTGTATTCATATGTAACTTGTTCTAATAATTTTGTCCAGGGGATTTTTGTAGTTGAATTAACTTTACATCTTAATTTTGCTACTAATGTCTGATTAACTCTTTCATTCTTTCCATTACATTGTGGTCTATTTGCTGAAGTTAGTAATTGTCGAATATTATGATGTTTCAAAAATTTCTTAAATTTAGAAGAGGTGAATGCTGCATTTCTATCACTTAACAGTTGTTTTGGGCATTGAATTGAAAAAAATTTGTTTTAAGCAATTTGTGTAAGTTTCAGAAGTGACACTTTTGGATGGAAATGTCCAAGCATATCTGGTAGCATGGTCCAGAACAATATGCAGGTATTTCTTTTGTGAATTATGATAATTAAATCCTCCTACAGTGTCTAGTGACATCAGTTCAAATGGTTCTTCTGCCACGGGAACTTGTTCTAATAATCCATACTTTTTTGTGTAGATTTTTTATTTAATTGACATGTTTCACAACATTTAACAAAATTTGAAATATCTAATATAATATCTTTCCAGTAATAAATTGGGGAAATTAATTTTAACATCTTTTTCACACCTGGGTGACCAAATTGTTCATGTGCAGTTGTAATTAATTTTTCTCTCAAAGCTAATGGTACTACAATTTTAATTAAATTCCTTTTCTTAACAGTTAATACATCATTATATTTTGTATATTTCGGATCATTCATGTTCTCTGAATTTTGGTATTCAATAATTTCATCAGTATTTAAAAAATGACAAATGGGTGATGTATAATGACATACAGGGTTCCTCGACAACATGTCTGCTTCAACATTTAATTTACCTTTTATATAAACTATCGAATATTCATATTGAGAAAGTTTTAAACTCCACCGAAATAAACGTCCAGTTAAATGTTTTACACTTTTAAGCCATTGTAAGGCAGCATGATCAGTATGTATTGTGAATTTGGATCCATGTAGGTAACAGTGAAATTTGTCTAAGGCATCTATAATTGCTAAACATTCTTTTTCTGAAATTGTATAATTTTTTTCATGTTTAAGTAATTGTCTCGAGTGATAAGCTATGGGGTAAAGTGTTCCATCTGGGTGTTTTGTTTTAAAATTACACCTATTGAATCCTGACTTGCATCACAAAATACATGACATGGATATTGTGAGTTGTATAATTTAAGTATAGGTTTTGAAATTAAACAATTTTTTAACTTTTGATAAGCTTCCTGACATTCATGTGACCAATTCCAAACTGCATCTTTTTTAAGTAATTTATTTAATGGTACTCTAAGTTTTGCATAATCTTTAATAAATTTTTGATAAACATTGATGGAACCAAGAAATCTTTGGAGTTCTTTTACATCTTTAGGTGGTGCTAATTTTCTTATTGTTTCAATATTTGGATTACTTGGGGA
The DNA here is from genome assembly GCA_019973975.1 of Trichonephila clavata. NCBI lineage: Eukaryota > Metazoa > Arthropoda > Arachnida > Araneae > Nephilidae > Trichonephila > Trichonephila clavata. The sequence goes on along the minus strand of BMAO01034472.1, from coordinate 11,841 downwards.
ATAATGACCTTGTGTTATTTCATATCCTAAAAATTTTATTTTTTCCTGTGCAAATTGACATTTTGATTTTTTAAGTTTAATGTTTTCTTTTTTACAAATTTGAAATATTTTATCTAAATGAGTTAAATGCTCTTCCCAAGATTGTGAGAAAATTATAATATCATCAAATAGTTTAAAGCAAAAGTTAACTGATATTTTTGTAAAATTTGTCTTATAGTTCTTTGGAAAACAGCTGGGGAATTTTTCCAGCCAAATGGAAGTCTTAACCATTCATAGAGTCCAAAATTAGTTGTGAAAGCTAGTTTTTCTGCATCTTTTTCATGAATTTTTATGTGCCAATATCCACTTGTTAAATCGAGAGTAGAGAAAAATTTAGCATGAGTTAAATTATCAATTACAAAATCTATCAGAGGTACAGGGGTGGAATCTTTTCGTGTTATTTCATTTAGTTTTCTATAATCAATACATAATCTTGATTTTTTCCCTTCATCTTTTTTATATGCTAAAGTTACAGGGGCAGCATATGGACTATGGGAGGGTCTAATAAAACCTGCTTTTAACAATTCTTCTATCTGTGTTTGTATTTCTTTAGATTCTTGTTGACTATTTCTATAGGGGCGTAAACTTATAGGAAGGTCTGAGATTAAATGAATTCTTTGTGGCTCCAAATTGATACAACCTACATCATATTTATTTTGTGAAAATATGTTTTGAAATTTGTCAAGAAGTTGGGTTAATCTTCCCATTGCTCACTAGTTTGTTTTGGTATTGTGTCCTCAACAACCATGGCTGGGTTAAACAATATTTTCCCCAGATCAGATTCAGGGCTGTCTGGTATTTGATCTAAATAGTTATTACCCTTAACAGTACTATTATTTTCATGATTAGCATTGGAATAGTTCATAAGTTTATCATTTTCAAGAGTTTTACAATATGTCCCATGATATGTTCTCAATTCACTGACACACTTATTATTTGAAATTTTAACATTACTTAAATTTTTACCAAATTGAAAAACACACATTTTACGAATACTAATATCAAGTTTAAATAAATGTAAATATTCAAGTCCTAAAATAATATAAGGCAATTCAGTATCAATTACAAATAAATCTATTTGCTTAGATATTTTACCGATATTCATAAAAACTGTAATTATACCTTTGGGATGAATAGTCCCACACGTTTGTTTTATTTTTACATCACTATTTTTTAAATTCTTAAAATTTTTAAGTTGTTTAGATAAATTTATTGGAATTAATGACACATTGCTTCCTGTGTCAACTAGAGTAAAAAACTGCTTGGAACATACCGTTGATTTGATAAGTAGTTGTCATCCCTGTCGTTGGATATTTTCACTATTTCTGGGCGGGCGAAAATTATGTTGATTTTGTTGTACAAACTGCCTAGGTTGACTGTTAAACTGCCTTTCATTGAAACGCACCATGTGTGATTGTCTATATCCTCTTGATTGGAATCGTAGTGGATCAGTTCCTGTGTTTATATTGCCGTATGCTTGATTCCGAGTATTCCATGTTCTTGAACTTCCACTTTCTCCCGCATTTCGATTTGAATTGTCCGGTGTCACGGCTATTAGTTGTCGCATTGTCGAAATCCATTGGCAGGGTGTAGAAATCTTTTGAATAACTAAAAACTTTTGAAATTCCATTGGACTAGATAATGTCAAATGTTCCACTATGGAACTGTCTTCGTAATTAAGTTTCTTTCCTAGGGCAAGTTTTTCGGTAAAAAATGAAATCAAGTTTTTGTTGTCTTCTAGTTTTAGGTTGTGGAACTTTTGTATTTCTTCTTGTCTGGTCACATCAAATACCGTAATTAACAATTCTTTGTTTTCTTGGTATGTATTATTAAATAATTGATTATCGTACCAAAATTTGATGTAACTTCCTGTTAAATATTTTGGGAGGTTTTTATGTTTCCAATGTTCGTCTTTTTGATATTCGAGGCATTGTTGATCAAAACAGTCCAGAAAACTTTTAAAAGAACTAAACTTAGTATTGTCAAATTCAGGTAAAAAAAAATTGTTCTGAAGTGTCCCTTGGTGACTCCTGCCGGAGAGAATCGTCTTCCATTGTATTATGATTGTCCATGCAGTCGCTAGTTCGAAAAAATAAATTCTTAAAGTTCATTTTCTTGGTTTCGTGGCATATGTGGGGTCTCCTCTCGGCATCCTGCCGGCTCTTGACAGGCCCCAGGCCTGCGGGTTAAATGATGAGGCATCTTCTATAATAAATTCTTCTTTTTATTTCTCTACAATAATCTAATATCCAACATGGCGTCCCTTGGGCGCGCAACACTATAGAACAATAGACGGTAATCCGGCCAGGAGTCCACCAGCTACTTCTCTCCAGTACGCGTTCGCCTTCGTCAGCGCTCGCTCCACCTTTAAATAGGCTTACTTACCCACAAATCCTTATGCGATGATAAAGAGTTTGCTCTATTTTTATTTATTACTCCCTTAATTTTAAAGTTAATCTTTTCAAACCTGTCATATATATATATATATCATGCAATTGTAAAATTACATTAAACCTGATGTATAAATCTTGATCTCATTGTGAAATTTTAAGATTTTTAAAAGATGAATTGAATAAATTGTTTGTAAATAACGCTCAAGGCATAATTAATAAAAAACATTCCAGGAATAGGTATTCGCTATGTATGCACATATGTGGCTCATGTTATTAAATATGCTCATCCTGACATCTAGAATCTTCTAGTGTTATTTTTGTATGTAACTATTTTGACTCTTTTTTTTCTCTCACTTTTTAATAGTAATGCTATTGTAAATTTATGCTTTGAATTTTATGAAATGTATTTAAACCTACCTATCATTATAAATGCTATTTTGCATTTTCATTAATTTATAGTAGTTATGTTTGTAAAATGAGAAAAAAAGATGAAACTAAACAATAGCTCATTTATACCTTTTAGGTAGCAAAATCAAGAAATAAGCAATTAAAGGAGTTGTTTGAAAATGGCATTGCTATCCATCATGCTGGCATGTTACGATCAGACAGAAATTTGGTAGAAAGGTATTTTAGAGAAGGTCTTGTAAAAGTATTGGTTTGTACGTCTACATTAGCTTGGGGTGTCAACCTCCCTGCTAGGGCTGTTATAATAAAGGTATTTTTTTTATTAAAATTAATGATTATTTATGTATATGTATATACTTTATTATGCAAATAAACCTGGAGCATTTGTTAAATCTGTTATTTTCAATTGTTAAACTTCAGCATACAGAGCTTGGTGCCGAGAGGATAATAAATGTGCTTTAAATGCTTATAAAGGTTATTAGTTGTGTACTATCAATAAAATAAAAAATACTTCAAGAGTTGTTAAAACTTTTCAATTATGCAAATTTATCCCTTGTTATAAACTAAACAATATATGCACATTATATAATAATGAACTGTTTATATAAGTAAATATATATATATATATGAAACAATATGCCTGCTACTTAATTATATATAATTTTAAATATTCTCTTTTGATTTTTAAAAAAAAAAACTGTAGATTTGGTATGTATTAATAATTAAATGGGGTAAAGATGCTATATAGGACTGATCCATGACTGATAATGATTTTAAAACCAGTGAAATTTTTTTGCTGCAAAAATCTCAAAATATTAAATTGATAAAAGATCAAATGTGTGGCCTTTATAACTTTTAAGTAACTATCTTGAGATTGATTGTAATTCCATATGTTAAAAAAAAATAGAGATGTGACATGTATAGAAGATGAGAAATTTCTTTTTTTTTATTTAAAGAAAAAAATTTTTTAATGTAATCATATTTGTACTTATTTTTCATTTTCAGGGTACAGAACTTTATGATTCCAAGCGAGGTGCCTTTGTAGATCTCAATTTTTTGGATGTGATGCAGATCTTTGGTAGAGCTGGTCGTCCACAGTTTGATAAAAAAGGAGAAGGAATAATTATCACGCCTCATGATCGACTTGCACATTACTTATCATTACTAACAAGACAACATCAAATAGAAAGCAAGTTCGATGACAAAATTGCTGATAATCTTAATGCAGAGGTAATTTTTTTTATGACGTTGTTGGGGAAGTTTAGTATCATATATATAAGAATAACATACACCTGTCAGTTTTTATGCTTTTTAGCCTCTCATTATTCTTTCAGTCCTAAATGATTCATTTGTACACACTTTCACAAAATTTCAGTGATTTGCTGACTGTTTCTCACAATCACAAGAAAACAGGTAGACAAAAAAGTATAAAACACATAGCAATTCTGTAGTTTCAAAAAAAAGTTCTTGAAGTTTGTTTTCCTTCATATTATATTTCATTAACTACTGGCTCCTAACTCATTTGTATGCATGGTTTTGTTAAACATATCATTTTTCTTTCTCTGTTGTAACTTTCTAGAATTCAAATAATTTTGTTCTTTGCATGTGTATTTTCTATGCTTCATGTTGCTGAATGATTTATTTTCATCAATTCATACTATGATGTCTCTAACAAAGGCAAATAGTATACTTTCAAGTGTACAAAAAATGCTGTAAAATTGGATTTTCATTAATTGTTCTTTAGATTTATAGTGATTGATTGTAGCATCTTTAATTCGGAATTATGAAATTAAAAATTGAAACTTATATATGAAATATTAATGTTAGTTACATAAGGATAGTCACAACAGCAATGTATAATAGAATTACCAAAGTATTCTCTTTCGTATTAGTTGTTTTTAGCGCGTTTTCACGTAGTGGAACAAAAGCGCTTACAAATTTCGTCTTCGTTCCATATTTTGTCGTACCTTTTTCTTAGCCAATAAGCAACCAATTGACCTCAGATTTTCGGCATTTGGTCGCATTTGTGCCCTAGATGAACTGAATCATATTTAAATTTTCCCATAGTTTTCCAAATTTTCCTGAATTTCGCTAGTCTGGGCTTTTGTAGCTTCTGTAAAAAAAAAAAATTTTTTTTTTTTTGCTTTTTTATAGTGCTGATACAGATTTGTGTCATTATTTCTTTTCAGCTCAATAGTAGTACATTTAGAGGAGTGGTACAGTACTACTTTCTGTTAGTAAAAAGTTCATTAGTTGCATTGTTGTAAAATACAACATGTGGAAAACACGCTAAAATTACTTTGCCATGCCAATTATTGATATCTTGTTGTTGTTGTTTTTTCTGCATGATTTATATTTAACTATGAAATAATGATTAATTCCACCATACATCTTATTTAAAGAAAGGTTAATGCTGAAAATAAAAGAGCCTTTATTTCCTTTCCTCCTCTTGTGTCTAGATCTCAATATGAATTTGTAATAATTATTAACAACATATTCTTTGTTGCTAATAAATTAACATGTGTTAAATCACATAGAATTTAACTGAATATGGATCTTTGACTAATAAAACCAAACCCTAATGCATTTTTTAGTTCTTAGTGGATCAAAGGTGTACCTCTTGGTGCTATATGCATTTATTTCAAACTTCTCAATTTTTTTTATCAAACAGAAGCTTGGAACTGAACGTCACAAAATGTGTGTTGAAGCTAGTAGAATAAATATTAGAGCAGATATTATCCTTGTCATTTAACCAATGCTCCGTATTTCTGTATTGTTCCCATTATTTACTACTGTGTATCTTTAAAATGATGTTAAGCTTTAGAGGACAAGTAGTTTTTATGAAAGAAATATTCTCCACTGTGGAACTTTTGACTATATTGCCTTTCCCCTTTTTGTCAGCGATTAATGTACATCATGGAGCATTAGACAATGGTTGTAAAATAATGTGTTGCTCACTTTAACAGTAAGATTGTTTGCTTTTCAAAATTCCAGCTTATCTTTTTTTTAAGAATACACATTCCTTGTACTTGGCTGTAAGTAATTCTGTTACTAATTTCAGTTAAAGAATTTTTTAGAAGGGTGTTCCAAAAAAAGTGACATTTTTCTTTCATAAAATTCCTTTTAATTTTTTTAGTGCCATTATTAGAACATTATGTTTTCCATGGTAAACTTAATAAATCTTATTTGATAGCATGAAAAGAACTTCAAAAAATATTCTACTTGCCATTATTTTTCATATATGGATGGCATATTTATTGGGGAAAATGCCTTCCCTTCTCTACAAAATTACCATCTTTATTTAAACATTTTCTGTATTGAGCTTCAGATTTCCCCATGTTATGCTGTTCTCTACCAATTCATTAACAATAGAACCGCGTCAGTTTCGGCATACATAAAACCACGGGCTGGGTCAAATTGCCCTCAATTAATAAAAACCTGTGTTGTTATGCTAAAAGTATGCTGTAATTATTTAGCAATGACATTTATTCATTTTTAACATTAAATTGTTATATGTGATAAAAATAATAAGATCTTACAATATGGAATATTTTATACATTTAGTAAAATATACAGATAACTTTAATAGAAATATTTAATTTCATACCTGTCAAGATTTCCTACACAGCTCATGCACATTTGGGGCAACTTCTTTTTATATATTTTGTACACTTTCCACATATTGGTATTTACAGCCCAAACAAGTATCGATAATTTTGTTTCTACACTTGAAAGCTTGGCAATGAACCCTTCTTCACATCTGCACAGACTCTTCAGTAGTATCTGCTTTTGTCTGTGTATCTGACTTGTACTTTCTTTTGTGAATATATGCACTAAGCAACTCTTCAATGAATTGTTGAAGATATTCTCTCCTCGTAAGATTTTCCAGTAACTTCTTTGTATAAAATCTATGAATTAATCCCTGCAAGAGCAAGAATATTGTAGAATACATGAACTGGCCACCTCCTTGATCCTGCCTTCACAGAATATTTCCGAGCCATTTGGTTGGCAATGTCGACACCAAATTTTGTTGAGTTATAAAATGATATTGTTTCTGAAAGCTTTTTTAGGTGATTATTGTCTATATCAACTGTGGGATGAAGGGAGTTCAATAATAAGACATTTTTGCTGGGTTTTCTCTGATAAACTGTCAGTTATACCTTCCAGTAACAATGTATTGTATAACGGCATCTTTACTTTTTTCACAAATTCAGGTACTTCTTTCCAATTTCGTTTCATCGTTCCAGTTAAACGTTCGTTAAGTTCTTCGTTTTTAACATTTCGGACAGATTTAGTGTAGTGAAAAAATTATCTGTAGTGATATTTCTTCTTTTATTTTCGAAAGGTTCTATCAAACGCAAAACAATACATTCATAGAGAAGTAGGTTTTCAGGAAGTTCCTCATCTTTACCCAAATATGGAAGATCATTGAGCACATATTTGCTATCAAAATCAGCAGCGAGCTAAACTTGATACCAAATTTATCTGTGGTTTACTTGGCATATATTGCGTGAAAGTACATCTGGCTTTAGACTGAAACAGCTGTTCATCAATAGTTATATATCGTCCTCTTTTATAGCAAGTTATCAAATGTTCAATAAATTTCTTCCATACTTCAGAAATAAAACAAAATTTGTCTGTTTAAAGGCATTCCAATTGTGTAGTTTTTTTTTTTTTTTTTGTTTTTTTTTTTTTTTTTGTCGAATTGCAGAAATTTTATACGTTTTCTGAATCTGTCTCTCGCCATAGTATCACAGAAAAAAGGTGGACCTCAAACAAAACAACAGACCACAGGCTATCAAGCTCTAGATATGTACCTCAAGCATACAAAATTGGTATAAAAGCATCTAGTTCTTCTAAAGTTGTTGGCCATTCATTTTTTCCCTGTTCCCGGTGACCTTCTTCCTCTGTACAATTTTTGGTATGAGGAAGCATAGTCTCATCTATAAGTAGCCTCCATGAACTAATTGCATAGCCATTTTCAATATTTTGCTTTGCATAACTAACCACTTTTCTCTGAAAACATTACATTCAGCATTTCTTCCACACATACAACTTCCAGGGGTGATGTTTTTTCAACACGTTCCATCATTTGTAACAAAAGTTTCAGAGCTCATTTTATGTGGATTTGAATCTGATAACTTTTTACGTTTATTTACACATTGTTCTTTCTTCCCAGAAGTGGTTTTTCTGCTAGTACATTGTACATGAAAATTAGATATATGGTATCTTCATATGAGGAAATATTTTCTTCATCTGGAGGCACATATTCCTCGTCACTGAAAACAATTTCTTCATCATTATCATTTTTGGATTCATTTTCCGATAATTTTTGCATATATTCGAGGACCTCACTAACTGTTAATTTATGCATATTTCTTCCAGCCATTTTCACTAAGATCAACTTTATCTCCACATGTAAACAAGGTAGCAAAAATCGAACAGACTGGTACACTCAAACTATCTCCAAGGCAATATGAACAACCAGTTATTCAGTCATAAAGAACTAGATGTACTCCTGTTAGGCTACCGCATTGGCGATGGTAGTATTGCACCACATTCCATTCAATAGACCAAAACAAAAATCATCGGAGAGTTAACTTTCCTTGAATACCCTAACCAGAGGCATTTTTCCCATACAGAATGATAACAGGAAGAAGGGGGGGGGTTCTGCAACACTGGTTGCTACTTAAGGATTGCAGTACCGGGATACTAAATACGGGTTTTTTTAGCCATTTGTACAAGTTCGTAACACCGATATTCACTAGTTTAAATACTGGTTTTTCGGTATTTATTACAAATTTTTTAATTGTTTCTATTATGTTCAGGGATCGCCAACATAGCAAAATAGTATACATTTGTTTTTATGTTATAGTGTCAATTATTGCACCATGATTAAAATATATTATAAATGAAAGAATTTTACATCCATTTCAGAAAGTGAAGATATTAAACTTCTTTATATTCCTCTTATTCCGTTGTTCTTACTTTTATTTTTCCTAGCTCTGTTTTGCAGTTCTAAGGCAACTCATTAAATCCATCATTTGATTTTTTTCATTGCCAAGTACAAAGGGATACAAGACTATTAATCTGAACTTAAAAATATAGACATGTATAAATCATCTCTCTGACAAAAAGAACTAAATACACTACTCTTAACTAAGCTCTCATTGAAAGAGGAATAACATATCCAAGCTCATCTGCCTTCCTTTATCCATCAGCACCTGATACTAAAATGGCTCCCTAAGGGGTGAAATTAATTAGACTGTGAATACCAAGTTGCATCGTACATATAAAATATCTGAATCATCCAAGGTCAAAACTGTCCTATTACAGCTCAGAGCGATACTGCACTTGTGTAGGATTCGTTTCTGTTAAACCAAGGTTGTACTAGTGAAGAAAATGCATCACGTTTCGATATTGTTTAAATTGGTGAGTTTCTTATTCACATTTAATTTGCATATCATACTTTAGGGCTCAACATATTTTTCAGATTCATTATATGTATACTCATAAATAATAACCCATAATAATGAAAAGAATAACTTTAAAGAACATTAAAAAATCAGTTGATAATACTTCAGTTTGTTTCATTATTTATATGATGAAAAGGATACAGTGGCACAATGTAAAAAAATGTTCTAGAGTTATTAAAGCAAATGGAGGAAGTACAGGAGGACTCCATACACACTTAAAAACAAAACATGATACAAATTTGTTAAAGATGAAATAATCTAGTTGTGATGAAGATACAAATTTAAGTCTGAGCCAACAGGGATTTTAGATTATTTCGGAAGAAAAAAAAGATAATTTGGATGAAATTATAAGTAAAATGACAGCATTAGATGGTTTGCCATTTCAAGTGTTTTACTCTTCTACTGAATTGAGAATTTCAATATCCACCAGAGGTTTTTAAAATCTACCAACATCGATTAATACTATAAGAACTGTTACAAACTACATACGAGTTATTACAATTAAAAGTAAATGGTGAAAAATTTATTCTTACTTTTGATGAGTGGATGAGTGTAAGGAATAGACACTATTTAAATACAAATATTCATTCAGAAAAAAAAACTTAGGAATATAGGATTTACACATGTCTCGGGAAGCATGTCAGCCGAAAAATGTGTGGAAGTGATTAAATCTTAATTAGCAAAACATGGATTATCCCTGAAAGAAGATTTTGTACCCTTAACGACTGATAGAAAAACAGTTATGAAAAAAGTTGGAAAGTTGATTGGTGCAAATCAACAATTGTGCTATGCTCATGGAATTCAATTAAAAGTAATAGGTGTATTACACCAAAAAAAATAAAGAACAGAAGAATCCAAATACTGAGGTTATAGAAACTTCAGATTCCGACTTTGAAAAGAGTGAGTGATACTGACAATGTTATTGTTGAAGATACTGCTAATGAGGATGAAATATTAACTTATCAAGAATTGCTTCCTATAATTATTAAAGTTTGAAAAAATTTTAAGATATTTAAACGTTTCCCTACAAAATAAATGCCTAATTACAAAAATATACACTGACTGAAATTAAAACAGAACATATGTTAATGTTAAATTTTAAAACACTTTGGTACAGTTTACTCCTACTGATAGAAGGATTTTTGAAACTGAAAATCCAATAAAAAAAAGGCAATGATCGACTTAAACCAGCAAATTAATTTTTCAGATAGGGAATTTGACTTAATATCCACAACTGTATTAGCTCTACTTCCAATAAAACTAGGTGTTGATGCATTATGTCGGAGAGAGGTTCTAATTTATTAATAGCTAATGCAACAATAAATTTCATGTTGCAGTTACTGAAAGAACAGCACACACATCACTATCTGAAGAATTATATATATTACATTGAAAAATCACACAAAAGAAAGGCATACTGAAATAGAAAATGTCTTACAGTATTTACATAATTACAATGATTTTAAAATGAAAATCAAAAAGAAGAAAAGAGACCAACTAAATCAAATTTGATCAAGTCTATAGTAAATATTTTACCCACAAACCTATCTACATTCAGAAGAATTCGGTATAGTTATCAAAGATGTTGATGATGACACTAATGTCAATAGTGAAAAAGAATTGTCCTTGATCAAAAATTAGAAGTAGCGATAATTAAAAAAATTTCAACAAACCAAAATACAGTACAGAAATCAGCTATATCCAAAACCATCAGACAAGAAATCAATTTATTTCAAGATGAATGATTTAGAGGTAAATAAGTACTTAGAAAAAAAGCATATCGTGCATAGCTAGCTGTACCACCAACTAGCGTAGATGCCGAAAGAGCGTTTTCGATAACTGGTAATTTTGCACAATATTACGTTTTAGGCTTAATGACAGTACAATTGATGCATTATGTTTTTTAAGATCACATTTCAAAAATTTGTAATAGTATCACAGACTGAATAGTGATATTTGCACTTTTTTTTTGATTTAAAATAATATTTCCTTTACTTTTGTGATTCTTTATATATGTTATGATTTATAAGTTACAAACTATTTCTTATGATATTTACACTCTAATAAAAATGGCAAGCAAAACAGAAACATCTGTGTCTTCTTTCTTTTTCTAAAATTTCTACTGCCGGTATTAAAAATGTTATTCTGTTATTAAGTTCTAAGAAATACCAGTATTAACTTTTGGTCCAATATTGCAATCTCTACTACTACTACAACAACAAAATTCTCAGCTGCTCTACATTTATCAGTAACAATCTACTGACCTTGAAGTATTGTTCTGCTTACATCAGGGAAATGGAAAGATGACTGAAAAAGCTTTTCCCATTCCAGGAAACATTGAATTGCAAATTTAGTAATTGTGATTATAATGAGATAAATGATCCATTCCGCAGTTTTAGGTATAAGTATTTTTTTTAACATTTATAAACCCGTGCACCATGCAATGTATAACACGGGGTATACTACACAGACAGAAGAAAGGATTACAACACAAACATCCATGCCTTCTCCGGGATTCGAACCCAGTC
>BMAO01034471.1:0-16047 GCA_019973975.1 Trichonephila clavata | reverse complement strand
AATAATTACAAGCACTGAGATGCATAAAATGTATATGGGTATTTCTTTACTTTTCTATGAACTATTGATAATTTTTTCCGTTTTAAAAAATTCTTAACTACAAGTAAAATTAGAGAATTTTGAATTTCTAAAGGTTTATTAATTTTCTCAGCAACAGTGTTGCAGTGGAACATGGCTTCCCCGACAACAATTTCAAAACTAAGGTCAAAAATGCAGCAATTCGATGGAATGACAAATGAGCTGGCGTGGTAATGACCATTTTCGGAGGAACAAAAATTGTTTCGACCTAAGAAAGAAGAATAAAAGGTGACAGAAAAAAGGTAAAAATATCAATATGCATTACAACAAAAAATAAATATAAAAACAAAGCTCACTTTTTTATAATCATACAAGCAACTTGGTTTACTTCAATTACTCAAGGGAAAAACTTTTACTGATATTTACTTATTACTGCGTTTGCAACAGCAGTTGTTACATCATGGAAATCAATCAGCTATTCAGTGATAATTTTGAGTCTGCTTGATAGTTGTCATGATATTTTTTATTTTGGTTTTCTAAATCAAGGAAAAGATCTTGAAGAAAACTGGTTGTTTCCTTAGAGTAATGAAATTTCGGAAGTTTATAAGTAAACACATTGTTGCAAAATGTCCAGAAAACAGATAAAGAGGATGCGTGCAAAACTCTCATCTGCAAAAATCAACGACTAACTTTGAATAATATATCTTTAGACCAGGAATCGGCAACCCTTTACATGTGTTTCTAAAGGGTAAATCAATCTACCAATATGATTCAGCATGACACACAGTAGGACATTTTTGAAAGTTTAATCTCGTGATAATGCATGCAGTGTTAAAAAATAGAGGTCAATAATATAGATTAATAGTTTAATATACATTAATTTTGCATCTTTTAAAGAATTTCTTAATATAAAAATAAATTGCGTAAAATGTAACTATTCTTCAACAAAATTTTAAAATTAAAATTATTATGTATTTTTAAGCATGTATATTAAAATAAGAAATAGATAGCATAAAATATAGTATTTATTTTCATTATGTTAAATAAAAAGATAAATAAAGCTTCAATGCTAACCACCGCTCTACTTTCATGTAAGAAAATCAGGGGTGTAATTTGTGACTTTCTATTTGACACGATTCTGAGCATTCAGTTGTTAAACAATTTCTTTACGGACTCGAAATATTTTCATGTGAGGAGATATTTTTTTGCTTAGATATGTAGAACCAGGAGTGGAAAGCGGAGTAATGTTATTTTCTCTTTCCGAACAGTTAAATCTCTCCGGCAGTGTTATGCAGTAATTTACAAAATAGCTGTAAATTTATGTTATATATGTTCAGATTTTTTTTCCTAATTCTGTAAACGTTTTCAAAATTCATTACAATTTTATTAACTTCGACTCACACAAAAAAATGACTATTTTGTAGACTAGTGCAGAGTGCTACTAAAAACTGCACCGGGTGCCACATGTGGTATGCGTGATTTAGGTTGCCGATCCCTGCTTTAGACCATGGTTGAGGTACTTTCTTCCATCCCACCTAAGTAAAAACAATTGCTGTGGATTGTACCGTTGTTCTATTTTAGGACAGCCTATACCACACAAATTATTAAAAATTTGGTAAGTTTTGTGGACTTATATGCATATGCAAGCATAAAAAGTGCATAGTTTAAGACTTATTTTAAAAAACACTGCTTAAATTTCTTTTTTTCGGTTATGATATATAAAATGATTCTTAATTTTCAAAAAAAAATAGTTATTTTTTACACGTATAATAGGTTGTATAAATAATGGTTTATGAATTGAAAAAGTGATAAATTTCTTAAAAACATTTTTCCTGAAGAGCTCAGAGTAACCTTTTCAACTAACATATTTTGACATATTTCGAAGTTCCCATAAATTTGGATCACACCTTAGAAATTTGGAAATCACTTAAGGTGGTCCTAAAGATTATTTAGAATTTAATATGGTTACAATTTTTCTATGATCAAAAACGTATATGTTTAAGGAATGTAAATTATTTTTTGAAATATAAATTTTAGAACAAAATAATAATGTCTAAATGAACAAGTAAGAATTAAAAAAAAAAAAATTGTATCCACGTGTTATCAGGAAAATTTTTTTTTCTTCTATAAGAATCCCAATACCACACCATATTCTTTCTTCTTAAATATAAATTACTTACAAATTAAAGGTTTAGAAGATTTTTAAAGTTATTTTATGGGTGTAAAATGTATCTATAGAGCGTCACTGCTTGAAATATATAGGGTGTCCGAAAAGAATGGCTACACTCTCAAAAAGGAATTAAAAATAAACATTGATTTTCATTTACGGTCTTGTACGTTCCATAAATAGTAGACTACAGTTTCTGTTTAATTAAAAGTGAACTAAATGGTGCAACATTCTCGTTTCAAAATGGTTTCACAGTAAGAACAAGTGCAAATTGAAGTATGGTTTATCGAATTTAAATCTGTAACACATGCACAGCGTAAATTTCGGACAACCTATAAACGAAGTTCGCCTTCAAAGTGCACAATCTACAATTAGCATGAAAGATTCGAGACATTTAGGAAGCGCAGCGTTTCTCAAACTGCTGGCTACCCCCCTCACCAGGTGGCGTGATAACTCAGCGAGGGGGAACAAGCTATTGAAAAATCGTGCACAAACAATTATTCAAAAAATATATTAATACACCGAAAGTAAAACAAAAATACATTATGACATAATAAAAAATAAAATACACATTTACACTGTTATAATAATAAGCTTATAAATGTATCAGTACTGCACAATGTATTTCATAATTAATTTAACAATATTAATACAGCATGTTTAATAATTACCAGGGATCCCATGGGCTTGTCATCCATAAAATTTTATACAAAAATAAAAACTAAGTAATTTGTATGGTTCATAATTAATCCATTAACTGCAGAAAAAATGTTACGCAATTTGCTTCCTAATGCCACCATTTTCCACACAAGCACACGTATGTGATGCATTGGGGGGGGGAGGAGGAGAAATATACAAGCAAATTATGTGAACTAAGTAAATCCTTCGCAAACACTGTCAATGCCCTTTTATTGCAATTCAAAGTCTTCAGCCCCTCAGGGGGCTCACCTTCTTTAGGTGAGTACGGGTGTCACAATCCCGAGGTGCCCTAGTGATCTTTTCCCACGGGGTTTACTGTCTTTGGTAAACACGGGCTTCACGAACCCGGGATACCCTAGTGATCCTTCTCTATTTTCGACCCTCTTTCTTGTCATGCAATTCATTCTTTCTTTCTCTTGCCGTCTAGACCACAGATAATAAAACAAATGTTTGGCGCAGTATAGCCGAAATCGGCTCTTGCGCCAATAAACCCCAAAATCACTCACTCAAAGTCTTCTGAAAAATTTTATGGATACAGTGCACAGAAATGATTGTACTTCGGAAAGACGTATATATACGTCCGAGGCAATTAATGCTTTGGGTGAGCGAGACGTTTATATAAACCGGTGGAACTTAAGAGGTTAAAGCCGTGCTGTAGCTTTAGCTTAAAAGTATAGTTTTATTGAGTTCAATACATTGTTATTGTAAAGAAGGGAGGCAGGAGGAAAATTATGATTTAATAATGAGTCGCAAATATTGAAAGTTTGAGAAGCACTGAGATAGCGTATTGTCAAAAACAAAATCTGGCCACCCTAGCAGAAGCTAAGATGACGTTACTCGGATTCGATGTGTTGTGCGCAACTAATAGTGCGCATATTGAAATCATGCAATAAAACATTGTAAAAATACAAAGGTATTTTCTTTATGGAACATAGAAAAACCGTAAGTGAGAGAAAGAGAGAGAGAATATCTTTGTTTATTTTTAAATATAAAATTTAAGAGAGTAGCCCAACTCAGTATAATGATTAAACAGTTTATTTGTAACAAAAATTTTGGAATGGACTTACTAAAAGCTAAAGGAAATTCAAAGTTCAATTTCAGATTGCATAGAAGCACTTTCTCGGAAAATTTCCATATATTTAATACTTTACTGTAATTTATTGATATTTAATTACTGAAAGGTTAGCTAAACTTTACCCGTGCCACATCTGGATCATAATCGAAAAGGAAGATCGGATGGCTACATTGAATGGACAAAGTTTGAAAATTGAATCCCATTAAAATTTCCCGATAGCTATACAAGCTGTTACCTACCTGAACGTAGTAAGCTGTTAAGTTACTGTATATATTCTGAGCCTATACGTTATTTTAATATCCAAAGGAAAGGGGGCACATTTAATTCTGGATAATATGAAATGAGATAATGAATGAGACCACTCAATCACATACTGTCTATAGAAATTTTTTTGCAACAGACTTTTTGCAGATCAATGGATATCTATACGAAGTATAGGATACATTTCAATAAGTTTGCTATCTAAAATTGATTATCATTATAATAATTAAAAATATATTCTTCAACTGATAATTAGTTTTATATAAGATCTGTTATAGAGTGTTCTTGTTATTTGTAAAATAAAACAAAATAATACTTTTTCAACGCATTTATTTCCGGAAGCCAAGTACCATTTTGGAAAAATTTGCACAAAAAATATTTTTCCAAATAAAATTTATTTTTAAATGAAAGAGCATATCAAAAACTATTTTTCTATATCTTTACGATAATTTTTAGACATTTTTCATACCGGGAAACCTATTGTCTGTAATCTCTTTTTAAAAAAACAGTTTTTTTAAATATGTAGAAACTCATTATACAAAGCAATCTTTTTAAGAATCATCTGTTTCCATTAATTTTTTTCATTAACTTTTTCAACCAAACCATCGTTAAGAACAGAAGGTCACTCACTCCATGCTTCGTCATGTACATAGGTTTGCCCATCATTGAATTATTGAAACCATCACTCCTTACATTTTGACTATAAATCTCTACACACGCAAGTTGGCTAAGAATTTCAACCGTATTAACATTCCTTTGCTTTCAAAAAACTAATTACAGGATGTATTTTACAGCAGGAGAATCAGCAATAGTTTTAAACATTTTGAAGCTCACTAACACGTGCAAAACCAGCACAATCCGGCTTTAATGAAGTCACTAGATTGACAATTAACCAGAGACACCTGTGCGCATGTGTTGAGATGCTAAACTACTACTATGGTTGCAGTAGAACGAAACGGTTGTTAGTTTCCCGACGCGCCTCATATATTTTTAAGTAAATTATTTGATCTTTGCAGAAAAATTTGATTTGAGAAATTTCTTGCATAATGAAAAAAATTTAACTGGTTATATTAATTATTATCACTGAAAAACTATTCAATTAGTCTCAATCTCTTGTTATTATTACTATTATTAAAATATCGAGAATAGCAAATAAAACCGTAAGAAGTTATTAAGAGGATGAAACAATAAAGAACAAAGCTAAATATTTATAAATACTTGTACAATAAAAGTTAGTTTGCATTTAAAAATTCTAGCTTATTTCTTTTTAATAATGTTAAATTTATTATTTTTAAATTCTTCGTGATTTTTCTTCAGTTTTAGCTACGAAAATAGTTATTAAAATTCAACATAGTATCAGATTTTCTATTTCATACTAACTTCAAAAATCCAAGAAATGTAAAACATTTGAAGTAACTAAAAATATACTGAAAACTTAGTTAGGGAGAAGAGAACAAACAAAATGAATTATGCAAATTGTTTCAAATAAAATGGTTTAAGAATGGTTTAACACAGAAAATAGAAAATCATTCGGGAATTTCTTTGTAGGCAATATACATTTTATTAACCAAAGACTGAATACTAATAAGCCTTGTTAGTAATTAAATGCCCAACCGAATAAGTTTATTTAATTCTTCGTTCAGTGTAAAATAAAACTTTTCCAGTATTGTTTTTCATTTATTGCTATGAAATTCAATAAACTTTAAAGAAAGAGAACCAATACTCTGTAGACAAATCTAATCATCTTACAACAAGGGATGAAATAAATTTTGTGTCAGGGGAAATCTGAAAACCGAGAATAGAAAAAAAAATATGGGGACATGATTATAAATTCTGGAAGTTTAGAATTCCTTTGAATTACTTTAGTACTTTTTTTAACTACCATTTCAATAAGAGAGATTTAAATCAGAAAGTCTTAAATTTTTTATTTGAACTTTTTATATTTGAATTCAGTGGGTTTATTAGACCGATTTTTTTTTTATACTGAACTGTATAACATTTCCCATTTATTTTTAATGCATTTTCCCCAACTTCTTATTCAGATTGTGAAATATATTGGTCTCAGTTTCTACTTTGAAATTTAATATAGAAAAGGAAGTTTCCGATAAAGATTTTTCAAATTAGTGGTGCTCCTGAAAAAACCGTAAATGTAACAGAGTTATATGCTAATCATCTTCAACTGTAGAAAATGAAAATTCGATACTAAGAAAAAGTTATCTTCTATCGATAATTATCTATCTTCAAGTTTGTTGAAATGAAATTTAACATCGAGAACAATATCAAGAATAAGATGGGAAGATATCCATGCCTTATTATATAAAGATTTAATTCGTTACCAGACCGACAAATTGCAAGGATGTGTAGGGAGTATATAGAAGAATCAGAATCACTTAGGAATGCAGGTTCGTACATGCCGCAGTTAGGACTTATGGTGCAAAGAAGCAGAAAAAAAGAACAGAAATAGCAACACATTAATGCAGGGGTACTCAAATCTTTTTATGCTGTGGGCCTTTCGTGCGGGCCGCAACATAAGGATAAAAGAGAGGATGGAGAAGGGGGAGAAATGCTTTAAGACCAAGGCAACATTGGAAATTTAAAATGCGAAAAATTGATCAAAATATTGTAACTCATGTTTTGCTTTTTTCTAATTACTGTTTTTTACATTTTTTTCTATTTGTCACTAACACTAAATTAACAGCCCACACGCACACACACATTTAAGGAACACCTCATTCACAATTTCTTCATCAAAAATCGATTTCGTACGATTACCAATAATATAACAATTTTCATAGGAAATCTTGGTTACCAATGACAAAACACTTTGTTGCTGTTGAAAAGATTATTCAAGAAAGCCTATTTATCACCGCTTGAAAGAGATCTTCGGGGAAAAGTGTCATTGAATTATTCCTGTTTATTAGTATTTTTTTTTAATATAGCACTCGTGACAAATCAAACAATTACCGATCCATATCTGTTTTTCACTACACATTAGTCAACCTCCCAATAGTCTTGAAACGATACATTTTCTTCGAATAGTTTTCGCTTGCAAGATAAGAAATATAGTTAGAAATTAGTTCCATCCATAAAATTGTTGCTACTCCACTGTTGTTTGTTATCACTAACCGTAACCTTTAGAAAGAGAAAAGGAATATTTATTCGCCCCCGTACGATATCGACAGCAAAAAGCCAAATTGATATTTTTGATTTCTTGACAAAGAATTTCCAACCTAATTTTTAAAGTAAATGAATTAAAAGAAACGATTGGAAAAAAATGAATGCATCTCAATGAAAAATTTACTAAGGTTTCCATTCAAACAATTAATAAAATATTATAAAAATGAATTATTATATTTGGTTCATTATTACTGAAGATAATTATTGAGGAAAAGTCCAAAAATGGGGTAAAATGCTAAATATTTTTCTGTGAAGTGTGTCCCTTATATACATATAATTCCTCATATTATAATAAATTTCATTTGTACTCTCCAAATTTCTTCAGAACAGCTTTAAACTTATTAAAATCTAATAATTGAATAAGACATTTCATATTTAATAAAACTGATAAATTTTTCATTCATGGTTTCCATTTTAAATTTAGCGACGGTTTTATTTAATTTTAAAGTTTTTTAAATTTTATCAGGAAATTAACATTTTTTCTGAGATGGTAAAATAAAACGCTTTTAAACTTCTGAAAAGTTCTTCTTGATGTGGTAAATTAATTATCTAATAATAATTCCTTCCTAAGCGATATTTTAATTAGTAAGAATTACTTCATTAATTTTGTATTAAGAAACTGAAATCGGTAACTTTGAAATAAAATTATGCCAACTTAATAAAAGAAAATGAAATTGATGAAAACTCCTTTTTCTATGACTTATTTAGCTACACTAAGCCTGAAAATTATTATTTTCAACTCGAATTCTCTGATGCTCTTTGTGTTCTTCGAAAATTTAAATATAATAATTTAAAGCCTTACTGAAAATTCTTACTTGAATAATATAATTAAGTTTCTCCAAAAAAATTAACTCATTTATTTATTTCAGGAGAAATTTTAAAATAGATGTGATCTCTTAATTATTTAAAGTAATTAATTAATTTAATTCATTTTAGAAACTGATAATTACATTCACTTTGTGCTAAAGCCTGATTTTTAAAATTGTCCATGCATTTCCTATATTTATCAACTTGTAAATATATCCCTGCCTTTAGGGAGATATTTACTCTAGTTGAATTATAATATCTAGATTATTTATTCACAGAACGAAAAAGTCAAATTATAAAAAGGATTGAGATTCAGTAATTGAAAAAAGCAGACAAGTTTGATAATTTGCGTGTATTTTTTTTAACAAGTTGTATTATAATCTTATAAAAATGCGTTTTTATTAACCTGGGAGATGGCGCGCACTCGATACTGAAGTTAGTGGTCTCGCGGGATGACGGAGTCACCCCAATCCTTTTTCTTTATAATTATTTTTATTGTACAAGATGAAAATCGTAATTCCAGTTACTAATTTAATTAAAAAACAGATAAAGTATACTTTTTTAAGGACTTCTCAATTTTTCCTTGATAATTTGAGGGAAAATAGAATGAAACTGGGCAAAAATGTTTTAAATGTGCGTGACTATAATAAAGGACAAAAATCGCAGACACTTTTCATTAACATTACAGGAATGATATTTGCAGGAAATCTCTCCTATTTCGTGCAAGTTGTTGTAGTTTTATTGTCCTTTGGTGATTTATAAGTAGCACGGTGGACTTTTTCTTGTTTGTGTATTTTTAACATTGCGCAGTGTGTCTTGTGGTACACATGTGGTTCTTATCTTTCTAGGAGAAGTTTTTTAAAATTTGAAAATCTTCCTTTCGAATCATTGCTCATTGCTTTTCTCAAATTCACTTTCGCTATCATAATTAATATTCATTATTACATTAGATTATTTTCTTGCTTGATCAGTTTTAACATCTCATCCAACAGAGGCTGCATAAGCGCATTTTTTTTTTTTTATATTCTGTTCATTTACTTTTATAAACCATAATGAGTTGTACAAACAGCTATCAAAACCACTGAGTCATTCACAGGTAAAATGTGTAGCCTACTCATAGAAAATATTTTGGAACAAAAGTGGTCATGTGGGGAGCTCAATCACCTCAAGTACCTTAAAATTCTAAGAAACGTTTGCCATTTTCTAAAAATAAAAGGGTGATATATAACAAATACATTTTAGTTCCCCTGAAAACTGTCATTTAGAGGGATACTGACAATATCATTGGTAAAAAATAATAAACAGTTTTCCCAGAGTTAAAGATTTCACGAGCCTTGGGTGGCTCTGTGCCCAACGCTACCACTCTCGGGTTAACATGTTATCATTGTTATTAAGTCTGAAATATTATCTTAAATTTTTAGTGCTTATTATACATAAATAACTCTTATTTAAATTAATAACTTCCTATGATTTCTCTCGTTACCATTTTAGATGGATATATCTCTGAAACTGAAGAGGAAATTGTGATTGTTTATAAACTTCACACATAGAAGCGACATGAAGGATATTGACCAAAGGCATCTGTTTTTTTTAATTGTAGTCAACCCCAAGGATACCATTTGAGTAGGAACCCCCTCTCCAAATTTCTACCCCGTGCCATGGGAGGTCTTTGAGCGCAAATAGATTTCAGTCCATCAGCTATAGCATAGGTTCTCAACGTGGGCGATAATGCCCCCTTGTGGGCGTTTTGGCTTTCAAGGGGCAGTAAAAGACTCAGAGAAAATTAGGAGGTGTAGAGATGGCGCGGAGGGATTTGGGCAGATTTACAAAATATAGTCTAAAAAAGACTAAAAACACACACTGGTAATATACTAACAAAAGAAAACTTTAATACTGTTTACCTTATGTTGATTGTATGTATTTTAGGTATCCGAACACGTTGAAAATGACCAAATTCAGTCGAGACAGATATTTTTGTTTTTTATTTTATTGAATAGAGCTATCTCTTTTGATTTTCCAAAACATACTTTGTTTTGTTTCTACACTACCTAGAGGCCCAGTTACAATCCATATTGTAAATTTAGAATAACAGGAAGTGGGTTTTTGATCTACCAGAAGTGGGCATTTAAATTGCTCAAAATCTATCATGGCGAGTCTGATAACTCAAAATATTGCAAATGTATTTCTATAAAACTTTTTGAACCTGATATTTATTTTTTTCTAGAGAATGTACTAAAATATTTCTTATTGTATGAATACTTTTTGAGTTATGGCTTGTTATTTAAATAATGGTCTCATAAAAAATGTAACATTTCTTATAATGTTTACTCAATAAGGTCTAAAATTTTCAAATTTTTATAAAAAATTAAAATTTTAGTACATTTTCTAGATAAATGCATCTAATTTGTTTTAGTAGTACTTTTACTAATATATTTTTATTGCTTTTTTCTCTAACTGCTTTGAAGTTTTTCGAAAATATTGCTAAAATTTCACTTATAATTGTGATTTTTGTAAAATTCAGGTAATTTATTTTAAATTTTGATACTTTAATAATATTATTTATTGGTATTGAGTCCTAAATAATGTTTTAGTATGCTATTTTGTTAAAAAGTACTTTGAACGTGTTCGGATACCTTAAATCATTTCTATATCACATGTACGAAAATTCACATATTCGGGAAGTGGATGAAAAATGTTACGTTACATTCAGACCTACATTAAATAGAATGATATAGTGCATTTTAATTTCTGTAGTGCACGCGTTTTCTTTGTCAATGAGCAGTAGGAAAAATGTTTCGTCCACTGCATTTCATTATGTATATTATCCAAGAAACATAATTAAATATGTTAACCAGAAATTAACGGGTGATTCTTTAAAGGCTGAAAATATCAATTTATATTTATTTTGAAAGCAATATAGTTTTTTATGAATTACTTCATATCATCAATTCCCTGCCTGTCTTTATGACAGGTAAGCTAAAACTTTTATTCAACTATTTTAAATGAAGAAGAAATTCAGTAGCGTTTCAATTCCAACAATATCCTATGTATATGACTAAAATATATAATATTACACATTTAAATACATTTGTGGCAATGGCTATTGTCAGATTCGCAAGTAAAAAAATTGGGGCTTTAAAAAAATTAAACTAAAAAATATATTCTATTAGTATTAGAATATTTTTTTAAATTTTCAATCTTCTTTTCATCATGTATTATGTACACTCTTATTTCTCTAGAGTAGGTAGAATCTCTCGAAATATTCACAAAATAAGGGGGCGCCATCTAAAAAAAGGTGGGAACCTATGAGCTGTAGTATGCAACAATTCTCAAGTGGACTCGAACTAAAAACTTGGCTTAAATAACCTCAATCGCAAGTTTGCCACTATAAACACTCAAAAATCGCTGCCCGAAATCTGATCTATAATCATCACATACAGCGTTGCATATCAAAATCTGAAAAAAGAGCAAAATTTACAATAATGTATATTGATGTTGTGTAACATATATCTGAAGTAGTAATTGTTCATTAGTGTTAATATTCCTAAGTATAATAATAAAAGTTTTATTTGTTTAGAATTGAGAAATGCTTTTATTTTGAAAGGCTGAATTAAAATAAATTTGTTTCTGTATTCAGAATTGTGCCCATTTTATATAAACAGTTTCTGTAGTGTTAATTTATTTAAAATTTAATAGTATTACTATTTCATAAGAAGAGCATGTAAAATTTTCGTTACATTCTCTGTAAATATGAAATTTCAAAATGGATTTTGTGTTAGGTAATTAATTACATAAAAAGAATATTGTACATATTAAGACGTAAGAAAAGACATTTATAATCCCCTAGTAGGTAAAAATGAACATAAACATAATCATAAATCCTTCAAAATGTTCAAATTTATCTAATTGGTCATTCTAAAAGCCTGAAAAGATGACCATCATCCCGTTTCAGACGAAACTAGTATAAAAGAAATAGTGAAATATTGATCTTGAATGGCCACCGTAAGATTAGTACCAAGATCTTTTATCAATTCCCTTCATTTATCACGCAGTAAGGGGATCGGTCAGTGGCGTGCCTTAAATTCATCATGAAGTTTCGGTGTTTTATTTCTCTTTAGAACAATATTTCAAACAGGGTTTTTCCGATAAAAGAATGCATCCGTCTTGTAAATTTCAACGCAACGTATTTTATCTTGGTCTTTTCTGCTGAGATCAGACAATAAGTATACTAAATTATATAGGTATTTGTAAAATACGTCAAGGAAACAAATCCCAACACCAAAGAAAAAATTATAGTAGAGTAATGAAATTCGTGCAATGCAATTGTCTATTTAACATGCTTAATGATTAAACTTTCTAAATCACTGGATAATTTAAGCTCAAGAAAATTCACTTCAAATGTCAAATGCTGTTACATTAATAGCCGGTTTAACCACCGGAATTTTGAATGCAAGCGTGCATGCATTGTGTCATACAGGTGCCGAATGCCACTTTGTGGTATGGAGTTCCAGTCTTGTTGTACTTATTGTGTCAATACTGAGACGGTCAGTGTTGGCTGTGGAGGATGCTGGAGTGATCGTCAATAATATATCCTACGAGCGCAGTTGGAGACAGATCTGATGATATCGCAGGCCAAGGTAACATGCAAACACTCTGTAGAGAACGTTGAGATACAATAGTGGTGTGAGAGAGAGAGCTATCCTGTTGGAAAACTCCCCCTTGAACGTTGTTCCTGATTGGCAGTCAATAGGGTGAATTACCAGACTGACGTACAAATTTGCAGTCAGTGTTTTTGGGATATCCACGAGAGGGCTCCTGCTTTCATAGGATAATTCTCTTGAAACCCAGACTCCAGGTGTCGGTCCAGCGTGCTTAGGCCGAAGGCGTTCTTCTGACCTCCTTTTGATCAACACACAGCCATCACTAGCACCAAGGCAGAACCTGTTTTCATCAGAACACACAACAGATCTCTATTCCATCCACCAATGAGCTCTGGTTTGACACCACTAGTGTCGCAAACGACAATGGATTGGAGACACTGTGGAATACACACTACCGGACACCTGGTTCGGAGCTGTCCTTGAAGTAACCGATCTCTAACAGCTCGCTGTGTCACTGTGGCAATAACGACAGCTCAAATTTTTACCGCAGATATAGTACGATTCACCACAGCCGTAAGCCGAATACGGCGGTCTTCCCTCTCAGTCGTGCCACGTGGCCTCCTGAAACCCGGTCTTCTTGAGGCAGTATCATTCCTTGACCACTGCTTCGAACACTCATACACAGTGGATACATTCCGGTTAAGATTTTCTGCAATATCGCCAAAAGAAAATCCATCTTCTCGTAGCCCTATTACACAACCTTGTTAAAACTCCTTGAGCTGTTCATAATAAGTTCTCGTCTTCCTAAAAGCATTCTTGGGTAAAATCAACTCAATACGTCGAATTTCACAGACAAATAACGACCACGAACTTTACAGTAAGCATTTATATAAAGCAACCTTTATTCTGAAGTTCTGAGTGGCGCTTGCGCCACATGTAAGTGCGAGATGCGAATTTTGAATCGACACGCCTATCAAACTTCCTTTATTTAACATAAGTCTTTCTTGGTGTTGGTATTTTTTTCCGTCAATGTAATATACAAGTCTCACGATATACAGAATTAAAGTTTTAAACGTTTGGTGTAACTAAGTTGTTTTACTAAAGGTGTTGATGCAATTTATAACAAAAAGTTAAAATAAATTAATCCTTCAAAATCTCTTTAAGGAATACCTGGAATAAAGTGCGTGTGTGTGATAAAGCGATACAAGTTTAACCCATAAATACTATTAAAAATAGTGGCTCTTTTTGAAATCTGTAAAATGAACTTTAACCTTCTTGTTAAATGAATTTATTTAAAAGTATTTATTTGGTTTCTGAGACTTTAATGATAAATATTGGAAATGAAAAGGAAACTAAAATTGCTTCTGAATTTATAATATGGAGCTTAGAATGTCAAAGATAAAACCAAAGTTGGTAGATTCGGGTGAGTTATAATTTACACGAGAAAAATGAATATGACAACAAAAATTAAGGACAAAGAACATAGACGGTTTTTCGTATTACTGACACATTCACTTCTCACTTGACCCATACTGAAGTTGGTGGTCGCTAGAGGGCGCTTCTGCTACTGGGTCAATTAATATAGAGTTATTATGACTAGAGTGATTATAATAATATTACTGAATGTGTATGGTAATGTACTATGATAATGTACTGTTAATATACTAGCAACATTTTATAAATATATTTTACTTGATATCTTACTTTTATTCCGTAGTTTTAAACTACGATTTTTTTTTTTTTTCATTTTTTTAAAGTAACTTCTCCTCTAATTTAAGTACATTTTTCTACATTTCAAATTTTTCATTTTTTACTTAATTTTCATTTCCAAATTATTCATCGTTTCATATCTTTGAATATTATTGAAGCATCAAGTTTTTATTAGTACTTAGAATTTTGACTCAATAGAATTCGTCGTTAGAGACTGAAACGAGTATAGATCTCATTAACACCTGTAAAAGGAAGTGTCAAATTAATATCTTGGAGATTGGTTAACATGATCAAAAGCGGATATCAGCCCTACAAATTAATATAAAATGAAAACTTACGATTCCTCACACTAAAATGAAACACGTTATGATAGAATGAAAGTCAATAAAATGTTTAAGATTACAAAAAAAATGGATCACATATAAGGGGCCGGGAGAATTTCCAAGAGTAAAAGCTAAGAGCCCTAAAAATAGCTATCTCAGATAAAATTTATCAATAAGATTTACTTTAGGAAGGGACTTAAGATCTCTGATGAAGGAAGTATTATATTCCGTGAGATTGCATAAAATTCATTCAGGTTTATTAGTGACAACGAGAACACCAAATATTTATTTCTGGAGTATAAACAAAACAAAAAGAAGACTTTACATACAAGTATCTGACTTCAAGTTTTAAATGCATCTATCTATGAATTGGGTATAAGAACATAAAAACTTTTCCACAAAAAAATGAGAAACATTACTAATGTGTGTTTGAAAGTAAGTTGTAACACCATTTCGATTTCTAAGGCCGGTTTCTAACAACAAGAAAACTTGTAAAATGAACCAAAATAAAAGTAATCTTAACAAAAAAAACGTTAATGAAAGTAAATTTCTTGTATATATTTGCATGTCATACTTTTAAAAATAACACAAACAATCATTACATGAAAATCATCTTTTACTCATATTTTCTAGTAATTTTTTTCTTATTCTTTTGATATTCTGTATTACATAGGATATAGTTAAATGAAATTTTATTAGGGTTTTAAAAATGAGAAATTGAGCCACACATTTAAACTCTATTCACCGTTTTTTTAAGTCATTTTATAATTAATAGCTTTAAATAATTCGTCATTTATAATTATATCAAATATTTCATTTTTATATTAATAGAATGTGAAAAAAAATCTGTTCTTGATCGATGAAGAATATTACTTGAAAATTTACATAAGAAAATTGTATCTTCAAGTGTCTCAGACACTGATTAACATTCAGAAATGCATTTTTTAAAATCTTAATTCAACAGATTTTAAGCAAAATGTTGTGAAATTTAATATTATTTAATTGCGGAAAATTTCCACTTAGAAATTCATTCAAGAAGTTAACTATCCATTCCTGCTTTATTTTCATAATTAACACACTCCATTTAGTTCTGTTTGTATGGATTTAGCCAGCTGCAGTGAAAACTACAAAACCTCTATATTAAGGCTGTTTCTTTTCTTTTTTCTTTTTTTTTTTGTTGGCTGTTATCTTTTACTAATAAATTACTAT
>BMAO01034470.1:0-22029 GCA_019973975.1 Trichonephila clavata | reverse complement strand
GGGCTTCTCCGAGGTCAAGCCTTGGACTGGTATGAAGTATTTGGGTCTTCAAATAGTGAAAGGAAATGCTACGGATTTCGCGCAATTGAAATAGGCTTTGACAGCAAATTTTCCAGTGGTTAGGAATAAGACTGAATTGGAAGTCAGCTTCTATTCATCGTATCAGGGTCATGGTCAGGCTCCGTCGGATTTCATTTATAGCCTCCTCAAAATACATAAAAGATTGGGATTAAATATGTCGGAAGATAGTTTGATCGAGCATATTGTTGCCCGTTTGGAACCACAATTGATGGAATATATAGGGATTAGAAATCCAACTACTCAATTGCAGTTACTTCAAATGATATCTAAGTACGAGGACAGATATTTGAGGAGAGACAATCCGGGTTCGAGCAATAATAATAATGAAAGACAAGCTTGTGATGTGAGTAGGAGGTCTAGCGAAGGTCGTACTAATAGAAATTGGAGAGATACTGGGGTAGTCGAACGTCAAAATGATAGGAGACAGGGATATAGAACTTCCTATGGGACGTGACCCCAGAGGAACTATGATAATCAAGGGTTCAAAAACAGGAACCGTATTGATAGGAATGATCGCGGATTCGAAAGTCGTGATAGACGAGATCAATATAGAAATAGGGGTCCGAGTGATAATTTTGAACGGGGTCGAATAATCATTGGAATAGGGGTAGTCATAAAAATTTAAACTTTTAAGCGTTCGATAATCAAGATCGATCGCATGCTGATGAGAAACCTCCTATAATGTTTCTACCTTAAGGATGTCTCCTGTAGGACTCCCGTATGTGCCAATTTTTAGTGAACGACATCTTCACTAAGGCATTATGGGATACTGGAGCCGAAAAGTCATTCATCTCTGAAGATACGTATAGGGCATATTTTTCATATAAGCCAATAAAAAAATCAAATGCAAAAGTTATAACGGCTCAGGGTGCCTGTTGCAACAATGTAGGGACGAAAAAATTAGAAATACGAATTAGAGAATTCACAAAAAAATGGGATTTTCACATATTAGCAGATCTCGAATATCCATGCATTTTAGGTGTCGATTTTATACGAAACGCGAAGATTACCATGAATTTCGAGGAAAAGTCTTTAGCGATTCCGGATTCGCAAATTGAAGAATTAAAAATAGTTAAAGAGAATGTCGAAATTGATCTTTTGAACTCAAAATTAGAACAAAATTAAAAAAGAGATTTAAAATCGTTATTTAATAGTTTTAAAGGTCTATTCTCCGACAAACCGGGACTTACTCATGTATTATATCATGAAATCGATACAGGGGATAGCCCTCCAGTTGTCTCCAGACCGCAAAGGTATGACAAGGTATCATTGATTATCACATCCACAAGATGTTACGAGAAGGCACCATCGTACAAATTCAATCGGCTTACGCATCTCCTGTAGTTTTGTGTCATAAGAAGAACGGATTACCCCTGGACAATCCTGAGGCATATAGATTTGCGGTGGATTATCGCAAACTTAATGCGGTAACTAAGTACCCTAGATATCCTTTGCCACTCTCATCGAGGATTTAATTACTAATATTCCTCACACAAAAATAATGAGTACTTTAGATCTGCGCTCTGGCTATTTTCAATTGGCAGTACACCCCAAAGATATAGCCAAAACTGCTTTTGTGACGAAAAACGGCACTTATGCGTTTAAGCGCATGCCATTCGGCCTATCGGGGGCAGCGCCAAATTTTCAGAAGGCCATAGATATTATGTTGCAACCACTGTTAGGGAAGTGTGTCCAAGTGTATATGGATGATGTCATCATCGCATCTCCCTTCATTTGCACATCACTTGGAACATTTAAGGGAAGTATTTAGGATATTGCAAGAAGGTGGGGTTGACGTTGAACAAAGATAAGTGTAAGTTTGGATGTGAGAAACTATAATACTTTGGCCTCGTGATTAGTAAAGATGGGATAGTAACGGATGAATCTAAAGTTAAGGCAATACTCGAAATGAAAGCACCAAAAAATTTGAAAGAAGTATCACAATTTCTCGGAATGGTATCAAAAATTTGTTAAGGGATACGCAGATCTCTGCGAGCCACTGTATAATTTAAAAAAGAAGGGTAGGAAATTTACTTGGTCGGAAAAGGCGCAAGCTGCTTTTGAATCGATCAAACGTGCAATTACGGAAGCACCTGTACTAAAATTACCGGATTTTAATATACAATTTGAGCTTTTTACAGATGCGAGTTCTATTGGGAATGGAGCGGTGCTTACGCAAGTCAGAGACCCATAGCATATGCATCCCGCACACTTAATTAAGCGGAGCGCAATTACACAGTAACCGAGCGCGAATGTTTAGCGGTAACTTGGGTTTTAAACAAGTTTCGCACCTACTTTGGATCGTTACCAGTAAAAGTAATTACAGACCATGCAGCATTAACGAAACTCACTAATGGTAAAAATTTATCAAGTCGTATGATAAGATGGTCACTCAAACTAACCGAATTTAATGTTGAATGGGAACATAGGCCAGGTGCTCAAAATGTAGTGGCAGATTAGTTGTCGTAGAATTCTGTGGAAAATTTTGATGATAGCAATATAACTTGTGCAGTAATTAGAGATTTGGTACTTTCGTCAAGGGAACAATTGATAGCTGAACAAAAGCAGGACCCCGAGTTGGGTCAAATTTATCGCTACTTAAAAAACCCCGATGAGAGTTCAGTAAATGCGGCGTCTGTG
Source organism: Trichonephila clavata (assembly GCA_019973975.1). NCBI lineage: Eukaryota > Metazoa > Arthropoda > Arachnida > Araneae > Nephilidae > Trichonephila > Trichonephila clavata. The sequence goes on along the minus strand of BMAO01034470.1, from coordinate 19,308 downwards.
GGAACTGGTCCCAGGATTTCAAAATCATCGAAGGATTGTTATTTTATGCGAAATACGCATCCTCTCTCGGAGAAATGAGAGTATATATTCCAAAATCGATGCGAGGTGCGATAATGCACGAATTTCATGTAAGCCTATGGCTGGACACCTCGGAATACGCAAAACATATTTACGCTTGAAGGATGCTTGTTATTTTCCATACATGCGTAGGGAGATACATGATTATGTTTTGACGTGCGAAAAATTTAACTATAAGAACGCGTTACCGGCCGGTCATTTAATACCGATTGTAACTAATTATTCGAACGAAATAGTTTCATTAGATTTATTAGGCCCCTACCCAGCATCGAAACCCCAAAGATATCGATATATTTGTGTAATAACGGATCATTTTATGAAGTGGTTGGAAATAATACCCCTCAGAAAGACGTCCACAAAAATAATCGCCAATGCCCTGTTCGAAAATTATATTTCACGATATGGAGCTCCTATCAAATTAATCAGTGACAACGGCCCCCAACTTGTATCCGAAGTTTTTGAACATTTAAGTGATAGATTAGATATAAAGCATGCTAAAACAGTAGTGTATCGACCTCAATCAAATCGAACGGAACGTGTTAATCGCGATTTATTACAAATGATTGCTTCTTTTGTAAATCATGATCATGAATCCTGGGACCGGTTTCTAAATGAATTCACATATGCATTAAGAACGGCAGTTCATGAAACCACGGGAAAGACCCCAGCAGAATTATTTTTGGGTAGGAAACTTATTACCTCGTTTCAAAAGCTTGTGATGGTGACGGATGGTACAGAATTTGGCGAAATTAACATTAAGGTGGATGATTTGGTGTTGATCGAAACTCACCCTATAAGTTCAGCCAGTAAAAAGGTGGTAGCTAAGTTCTGTCCTAAGTTTGAGGGTCCTTTTAGAGTTGTGAGTGTTAAAAACAATAATGTTGTAATTTGGAAGGCAGGTAGATCAGTCAATATAGATCAGGTTCGAATTTACCATCAGAGAAAAAGCGATGAAAGTTTAGTGAAAGTAGATTGTTCAGTTAGTAGAGGATCCGTGTATCAATCGAGTAGTTTTGAGGATGGTAGATATGAGTTAGATAGGTCACAAAGTTTTAAGAGTAATGAGTCTGGTGGAAGCCAGGAGATAAATGAAAATGATAGAGTAGGGAATAAAAGTAATCTCAGAGAGACAAAAAGGAGCGTACACGAGCTGATCAAGGGTCGGTGTAAGAGGGCGATATCTGATTCGCTATCCCAGACGAAACAAAAAATAATGAAAAACCAACACTCCAGAAGATGGAAGAGAAAACAAGAGTCGCTTCCAGAGGTGCCGAGGAGTAAAAAAGCACATATCCACAGAGAAGTCTACAAACGAAGCCTCCCGTCCTCCATCTCGTCGAATGTGCAGAGAAGGAAGAGAAATAAAGTAGAAGATTGCTACAGTAGACAACAGAAAAGGTCCAAATTCAGCAATTCCCGAGACGGTAGAGAAGTACATGGGAAAGCCAGATCAAGATCGCCAATAGGATCGTTGCCAGGCCATGAAGGATCCACCCGATCTAGAAGAGATCAAGAAGGACGATTTCACAACTACAACTTACGGAGTCGCTGAGAGTATAGACCAGACTACCAGGAGCCAGGAGAGAGTCAACCCAGCAGAAGGTCCACATCATTGGAGGTGCAGATCGGAGACATTAGAGAAAGAAGAGGAGCAAGATATTAGCCAGGTTGTATTGTTTCATTTATATTTTTACTGACAGGCAGTCGGTTGAATTTTTGCAAGAAGCAAGTCTCGTTTTGTTAATAATGTTGTCTAATGCAAAAGTCTCACTACATTGAGTGAAATGACCTTTTGTATATTTAAATATATTCTAAATTGTGGAAAGCATATGTATGTTTACATTTGTTTACCTTATCTAAAGGCTTGGCTAAACGTGCGAGAATTCATTGTATTGTTTGTTTATATTGAATATTTTGAAAATTGTATATAATTGTGTATATATAAACATATTGAAGTGTATATTAGTATATATCTGGTTTTTGGGACTCACGGCGTAGAGAGAGGAAATTAACCATAACACTAACAGCGCTACGCGATTAGAATGGGAGTTTTATTATTAGAAACCAGATAAAATTTGTAAAGTAATTGACAATTTAAATATGTGTGAATTCAATGTTGTTGTGTGTATAAAGTGTTGAAAATTTTTTTTGTACGTCCACTGATCCAGTTCTCATTTCAGGGTGGCTGACCCTGATGTTTTGAAGATTTTGTGTCGAAGATAATAATTATGTAATTCAAGATATAATTAAAAAATCTAAGTTTACGAGTTGTGTACGGCCGGGTTTTTCCTTCCAGTGGGAGGTTTTTCCTTGGTCCTCGCCCAAATGGGGTACAACTTATATAATGAATGTAAAAGCTGAACTCTTGGAGTGATAAAATTTTGAGCTAGTAGTTTTGAGTGTTTTTAGAGTATTGTTATGTAAAAGTTAATGCTAAACTAAAGTTTAAGATGTCTAGATAATTAAGGACTTAAAATTTTCAATGTAATTTACATCGGGCCATTGAGACCCTTTTATAAATCCCGTTTTTTTTTTCTGTGACGGGTCTATCCGCGTTAATTTTCAAACTAATCCTCTTGGGTAACTTTGGGGCCAGCATTTATTCTATTTCACAGCCTCTTCGGGAAAAACACGAGATAGTTATTTGCTAATTAGTTCGACTATATAAAGTCTAGATTTCGTAAGAGTGAGAGAGAGAAGGAACTGCCAAATTACATGTAAGAATCGTCTACGGATCACTTCAACGAGCTTAGCGAGTATTTGATAGTATTTTAGTAAAGTACTAGATTAATCATTAAAGGAATTAAAACAATTATATTTATTACCGACCTGAAATTAGCAAGAGTTCGTCTCCTTGTCAATTCTGATAGTTGAGATTACTTAGACGGGAATATTAGATTTGAATATTAGATTTGAGTATTAGATTTGAGTATCAGGATTAATCTATGTATTAGAGAATCACTCCGAGGTTTCCACTTATAGATTGAACTTGTGCTTGTTAATTGTGTTTGTCTGTCTTCAATAAATAATTATTGTTATGGCTTTTGTTGGTGATGATATGTTTCCTCCTACACCAGGCGCGTCGGGCAATGTGAGCTCAGTCCAAGATAGGACTGGGCCACGACAATGTGAGTCAGTAAAGGATCATAAATTTTAGTAATTATTTTTCAAATGTGAATTCCCCCCCCCCCGAGATTTTTAATTTACAAAATCTGTAACTGTGACATTTTATGAACGTGTTATATAGTGCTTCATTAATTTGCATTTTAAAATCTTTTCATCATATTCGCTGTATATGAAGAAACTATAATAAGTATACATGTAGAAACATTGACAGTGAAAGTTATTAGTTAAATGACAATAAAAAACTTTTTATATCGGAAACATAATAAGATGTGGATAAAATTTTTATTTATAGTTATCTTAACCCGTTCATCTACTGTAAGTATTACTAAACTATAATTATATTTATTTATACACTGAGTGATCAATTTATCTTAGACAAATAAAAGTAATTTACATCAACTATAAATGTTATAAATGTGGAATAACTATTAAATTCATTCGAAAAAAATTACAAATAAGAATTTTAATTTGGATGAAATAGATTGTCCCTTAGTTCATAAATGTTAATTTTAATATATAGGTATGACTGCACATATTTCATAAAAATATTGAAGCAGATTTGAATCAATAGATTGTTTAATTCTAAATTTTAAGTTAAAAGTCCTACAAAAAAGTATTATGAACTATTTTTTTACTGTAATGCAATTACTTAATTTCCAGATTTTACAATGGCAGAATCTACTGAGAATGCTATTCCAAATCAAAAAAATAGTCAGAAACACGTTGTAATCGTTCCAATCGATGTTCATCACCGTCATGATTCTCAAGTAAGTCAGATTCTTGATCCAGACAAGGCATCAGATATTACAAAAGCGCAGCAAAAGAACCTCGGAGGTAAAAAAAAAAAAAAAAACGCCAGCTGAGCGTATGCGAGATTACAGAACCCGGAAAAAAGCTCGCATTCAATCAACTAGTGATTCTCCTTCAGTTGTTCATCATCAAGAAGATGAAAATTTGCTAGCTGATGACAATTTAAATAGTTCGCTTGAATTTGTCGGATTACCTTGTCAAGATATCAACACGACACGTAAAAAAACGCCAGCTGAGCGCATGCGAGATTTTGATTAATGTCATGAAGAACACACAAGGCCTGTCGATTTTTACTTTTAATTGCCAAAGTCTTAGAGCTCACGATGTAGACTTGAAAGATTCAGTAGTAACAAATTCAAATATCCTAGTTTTATCAGAAACTTCGCTGGACAATGAAAGTGATATATCTATTGCTAATTTCAACTGCATTGTGAAGTATAAACGACCAAATATGAGAGCAGGAGGAGTTGCGATACATCAAAATTTTAGCGACGTTGTTAACATTTTAACTCCATCCATGGATTTTTCTGTCAGTCAATCCGATATTTATGGTACTATACAATCTTCAGTGGGGGATTTGTGCTTGGCTGAATGCGGAAAAGATAATGGACACAAAATTATAATTGCTGCAGTATATACTACTCCGAACAAAAAATTGGATGACATTATAGAGTTCCTTCATCGATCACTATTACCATACACATCAAGGGGTTCTGTTTACTTAATAAAAATTATGACAAAATACCTATGATTTTAATCTCAATTTTGATTTAGACAAATCTCTACAATTGATTAAATTTTAAAAGACAATTTCGCCTTATCTCTACAAAATAACAGAATAATATCAACAGGGCCGCCGCGTGGGGGTGGCAAAATTGTTCACCGCACAAGGGCGCCTGGGGCAGGGGGCGCCAAAATTTATAGTACTTATAGTTTTTTTTTAATTTAATGTTACTTACATAAAAGTTGTTGATAAAAAAGTTGCAATTCTGCATGTTTTATATTTCTTAGCAATAAAACAAGATTCTATTTTTTTATATTTTAATTTAATTTAATTTTGTTTTCGTTTCTGCGGATTGTTTTCGTCTGTGTAAAACAAAATTTGATTTTCGATATCAACAATAAAAACACGTTCCGTGTGGAGTTCGCGCTATTATACGGAATGTGTTCAAAATCTAAGAATTTGTAACATGTAACAACAGAAATTGGGAATGATTTGTATCGGCATAAATTTTTATTCATTATACGCTGAGATGTTGTGGCTCAACATCGTTGTTTTGCTTGCTTTTTGTTTTCAATGATAATATATATACATTTTTCAAATTATGTAAATCGCTTGGTTTTTCTTTTCCAAGTCATATTTTGCTTCATGTATACTGTTATTAAATTGTTCTCAAAACTCGAAATAAAATCTTTATCGCAGCGTTTCTCAAACTGTGTGGCGCGCCCTACCAGGAGGGCGTGATAACCCTAATTGGGGGCGCGAACGTATTGCAAAGAATCGAAAACAAAAGATTTAAAATAATTATCAATTTGATAAAAGAATTTACAATTTAAAATAATTACAAGGTAAAATACATTCTCATATAAAAAAATAATAAAATACACATTCAAACTGATATAATACGCACTACTTATAAATGTATCAGTTCTGCACAAAGTATTTGATAATTAATTTTTCAATATTCAATTGAAAACAAGTTCAGTAATTAATACAGTGACTCTCTTGTGCTTGTCATATACAAAATTTATTTACAAAACTTAATATTTATCTAATTAGTGCGTTTATAATTAAAGTTGTATTGCATCGCAGTTTTACCATCAAAGTACATTATAATTGTATTCAGTCCATTGTTATTGTAAGAAGTGGGGCGCGATGAAAATTATGACTGAAAATTAGGTCGCAAATATTGAAAGTTTGAGAAGCACTGCTTTATCGCTTCCTACAACACTCTTTTTGGTATCATGAATTCCTTTAGATTCTAAGCAGGATATCTATACACAAGGGCAGCCGAATTTGCGATTTCTTCCAAATTTAAGATATAAATATAAAATGTTGCAACATAACTGTAATCGTCGCAATTCAGTTGAAAGTAATTTCAAATTTGTAGGGATTTCACCTAAATTCTTTTCGTTGTTTGTTCAGTGTTGCGAACTTTACTTATTGAAAAGTTCTTGTTATTTTCAATATTTTCATTTTTTTTTTTTACAGACTGTTATTTGAAAATAAACCTCAAGTTCCATGAAAAATCTTACCATACTTATTATTACATCTTAAAAACCTACACAAGAAGCAATTCCTTCCTAGTTAAATACTATTTTTAATAACAATATGATTCATAATAAGCTAGTTTCCTGTTTCAATATTTCGCAATCTTCTCGTATGATGTAATTTTACTGATGTAATTTTGTCTCCCTCCTCTGCTCTTTTGCAGATATGTTTTTTTAAAAAATAATTATAATAATATTGTATTAAATTTTCTTGTTCATGCATATTTTTGTATCATTTCCTGTCTATCTCGGTGGACCATTTTGTTGCTCTAAGCCATCTGTTGGATGTGAGTTCGATCCTCCCGAATAAATTAATAGCTAGGGATTCTCCAACGACGTTTTATAGCGTAGCATTTCGTTTCTACATCCTTTTAACGTCAGTAAATACTCGAGAACATACAAATCCTATTAGATAAATTATGAAATTAAAATTATAGATTAAAAAAAAAGAAAGAAACCAAGTAGGGTGCGTTTAAGCTCAAACAACGCCAAGAAAGAGAAGACAGTAAGTAAAAATTGCAGCTTTGTATATATTTAAAATATTCCCATATTTTTATACTTGATAGAATTCACCCATAATAGAGACCTCATTTTTTTTTTTTGCACCAGGGCTTTTAAATACTTAGCTACGCCACTGCCTTCCGGAAATCACTTTTTTTCAACGAGAGAGAGTTGACGCAATTTTAAATCAGTAATTTCTTCAATTTTACTTCATTTCTTTAAAACTGCAAATGGTAGTTATGAATTTACTTTTGATTTATTTTAATTTTCCCTTGAGACTTAAAAAAAATGTACAAACCTTTTTATCATATTAAAATAAAATCAAAACATACATTTATTATTTGCTTTCCTTTACAAAAGAGGCAGTGAAAATAATGTTCAGCGAAATGAAATCTAATTAAAAATATTTTTTATTTTGTAAATTTTCAGTGTTACATCATCTAATTTTAAGATTTTTGTCTATATATATATACTAGCTGTTACCCGCCCGCTTCGCTGGGTATTTCATGATGTTTTATAAATTTTTACTGCTTATATATATGTATAAATTACTGATATCTAAGTCCTAGCATTAAGAATTCGATTGTATTATAAAATATACTTATACCTTTAACTGTCACAAAAAAAAGGGCAGAACTCATCTAATTTGTATTTTCTAAAAATCTCTAAAATTGAAGTATAGAATGATATTTGCTCTTTCGTAACCCAAAAACCAAGTGGATTCCCGCAAAAACAATTTTCGGTGGATCTCTACTCCGTAAATTAAACATGCAAGCCAAATTTCAAGTCTAAATCTAACAGAAAAAAAGAAGTTTTAATATCAATATCCCCGTAATCCCGTTGAGAGCCGTTTTCCAAAATAACCGCTCTTAGAGGATTTCAATTCAACAAAAGAAAAATGCAAACCAAATTTCATTATTATAGTCCTTGTAGCTCGAAAAAAGTATTTTTTTTCAATACGTCCCAGTAACCCCCTGCACCCCCCCTAAGAACTTGATTTGCTTAAAATACATTCTTAGTTGATCTCTATTCAACAAAAGAAACATGCTTAACAAATTTCAAGTATATGGGTCTAACAATTAAAAACGTTAATTTTTTTCTGTAACTCCTCTTGACCCCTCGCAAACATCCTTAGGGGTCAATTTTCGTTTCACTCTTTGTTAGAGGAACTCTATTCCATGAAAGGAACATGCCTACCAATTTTCAAGCAGGATGATCAAATAGTTTAAAAATGGAAATATTTATCGATTACGCCTCTTAAACTCCCGAAATTAAACTTGGTAGTTGATATTCGCGAAACCCATTTTGTAGCGGTTCTCTACTTTACGAAAGGAATCTGCTTATCAAATTTCAAGACTGTACGTCTAACAGTTTAAAAATGGGGATAATTGTCTATAACGCCACTTGAGCCCCCGCAACGCCACTTCTGGGTCTGTTTTCACAAAACCCATTTTGTAGGGGAATTTCACTCTATGAAAGGAATCTGCTTATCAAAATTTGAAGACTGTGCGTCCAATTAATTAAAAATGCAAAAAAATTATCAATAACGCCCCTTGAACCCCCGCAACGCCACCTAGGGGTCGATTTTCACAAAACATATTTTGTAGTGTATTTCTATCCTATGAGAGGAATCTGCTTACCAAATTTCAAGACTGTGAGTCTAATGGTTTAAAAATAGAAATAATTATTTATATCTGCACTTAACCCCTGCAACACCCCTTGGGGGTCAATTTTCGCCAAACCCGTTTTATAGCGGATATTTACTCCATGAAAGAAACATTTCTACCAATTTTCAAGCAGCTAGGTCAAGTAGTTTAAAAACGAAAATATGTATCTATTACGCCACTTATACCCCGCAACGCAACTTAGAAGTCGGTTTTCACAAAACCTTCTTATAGCTGACTCTATTAAATGAATCTATTTATCAAATATAAAGACTGTGCGTCTAATAGTTTAAAAATGGAAATAATTATCTGTAACGCCCCTTAAGTCCCGCAACGCCACTTGGGGGCAATTTTCGCGAAACCCATTTTGTAGCGTATCTCTACCCTATGAGAGGAATCTGCTTACTAAGTTTCAAGACTGTATGTCTAATAACTTAAAAATCGGAATTTATAACGCCCCTTAACCCCCCCCCCCAAACCCCTTGGGGGTCAATTTTCCCCAAACCTGTTTTGTAGCGGATATTTACTCCATGAAAGAAACATTCCTACCAATTTTCAAGCAGGTAGGTCAAGTAGTTTAAAAACGAAAATATTTATTTATTACGCCAATTAATCCCCTGCAACGCCACTTAGAGGACTGTTTTCACAAAACTTTCTTATAGCTGATCTCTACTCTATGAAAGAAATCAATTTATCAAATATAGACTGCGTCTAATAGTTTAAAAATGGAAATAATTCTCTATAACGCCCCTTAAGTCCCGCAACGCCACTTGGGGGGCAATTTCCACGAAACCCATTTTGTAGCGTATCTCTACCCTATGAATAGGAATCTGCTTACTAAGTTTCAAGACTGTACGTCTAGTAACTTAAAAATCGGAATTTATAACGCCCCTTAAACCCTCCGCCCCCGCAACACCCCTTGTGGGTCAATTTTCCCAAAACCCATTTTGTAGCGGATATTTACTCCAGGAAAGAAACTTACCTACAATTTTCAAGCAGGTAGGTGAAGTAGTTTAAAAACGGATATATTTATCTATTACGCCCTTAATCCCCCACAACGCCACTTAGAAGTCTGTTTTCACAAAACCTGTTTTGTAACTGATCATTATTCTACGAAAGGAATCTATTTATCAAATTTAAAGACAGTGCGTCAAATAGTTTAAAAATTGAAATAATTATCTATAACGCCCCCTAAGCCCCTGCAACGCCACTTGGGGGTCTATTTTCACCAAACTCATTTTGTAGCGGATCTGTACTCTCTGAAAGGAATCTGCTTACCCAATTTCAAGATTGTACATCAAGTAGTTTGAACATGGAAGCAATTATTTATATCGCCCCTTAACCCCCGTAACGCCCCTTGCGTTTCGAATTTCGGAAAATCCGTTCTTAGCTGACGTCTACTCTATGAAAGGAATATGTGTACCAAATTTCAAGTCTGTAGGTTGAATAGTTCCGGAGATATCGTGATTAGTCAGTCAGTCAGTCAGTCAGTCAGTCAGTCAGTCAGTCAGTCAGTCAGTCAGTGAGTGAGTCGCTTTTCTCCTTTATATATATAGATATATATACATATATATATATATATATATATATATATATGTATATATATATATTTCAAAAATATACTAAGATATACCTAAGATAACTATCGTCATAATAGAAAAGATTTAGCCACAGAAATACTAAAAGCAAACTCCCAGCCTTAGGAACTAGGAATGCAGGTTTAAACAAAGTTTTCTGGCCAGCCAACCTTCACCTGAATTTGCCAGTATTCTGGGCCATATGGAAAGCAATAAATTTCTAGAGAAGTTTAACTATATTATAGATAAAACCATAATCTATTAATGTAATACTATAATGTTATAGCCTTTAATAATAACTAAAATATTTAAAATCAAAGCCAAACTAATAGATTTACCATGTGAAATACATATTCGCCTCTTATGGACAATAACAGTAACGCATATAATTATTATGTATTGATAAAGTAGCAATATTACTATATATATATATACTTTTAAAATTTCTATATTTTATTTTAAAAATTGATAGAAAATAAAAAATACCATCCAGACATAAACGATTAATTTTTAATAAAATATATTATTACAAAATTACTTAGCTAGAGGCGCCATCTATCTATAAACTGTACAACTGAAAAAACTTTTTTTATTTAACTGTTATATAACTTTTTATAAATTTAAGAGGGTAACTGTGTTCTATACAATGTTTAATAAAGTTATTAATATTTAAATATATATTAGATTTATCACTAACTAATACCTTGTTACGATAAATATAATTCAAAATAATATTTCGATATACTGAAATAGATAAGTTTGAATTCCAGGAAGGAACTTTAAGAATGTTAAAATTAAAATCATCTCTTTTATCATAAATATTGCTATGTAATTTATGGTCCTTAATATATAATGTTACATCCAAGTAATTAGTTTTAACAGGATTATTATTAATTTTAAGTAGCTTTAAATATCCCGGATAAAAATTGATAATGGGATTATAATTCTTATTTTTACCAAAGATAATTAGGTCATCTATGTATCTAAAAATGTAATAATCATTATTAATAATATAATTATTTTCGTAAAAGTGTAAATATAAATTAGCCAAACTATTGCTAGCAGGGCCACCTTGAGGCAAACCTAATATATATATATATATATATATATATATATATATATATATATATATATATATATATATAATATATATATATATATAATATATATATATATATATATGAATGCGAAATTTAATGCGCGTATACAGAAGGTGGCTCTAAGCTACTGAAAAAACAGAATCATTGTTCTTCCACTCATACTTGGCGGCGATTTCAATACTGATTTCGATTTAAAAAAAAGGTGAAGGATTGAGATTAGTACAATTAAAACCAGAACTTAATTTGGATTTTGTTTCTGGTAGAGCACTGGGGCGTTGTATGGTACAACAATTCATGCAAATGTTTCACGATTCGTAAATCTACCGACACGTTCACGTATCATACTTTAGTTAACAAAAGCCTCTTGTCAAAGGGATTAATAATGGCGAGAGTATTAATGTAATTAATACTTAAAGTGATATTAATAGTGAATTAAATCCACCTTCTTTCACAATGTACTTATGTACTATGAGTAACATATATTTATGTAATATAATTGATGTATATTTTATATATATGTATATATATTATTTTACTAAATCAATATGAAAAATGTGAATAGAATAAAGAAAATACTTGCACGGTTTCAGTATTATATGAGATGCGTTTATTTACCCTGTTTGCCTACTATATAATCAAAGACAAAAGTACTTTAGGAATAAACTCCAGTCATGCGTTGGAGCCGACACACCAGTTTTTTTTACAAGGCTCAATTTTTCCTACCATTAAATGTCCATTCACACGCAGTGAATCAGTTTTCTGGTTTTCAATCTGATTTTTATATCTAATTCAGTATAATTTTTTATGAGATTTCAACTATACTTCGCTTTTTCCTTTCAGTTAATTAACATTCTTTAATATTATTTTAATGATTTTCCATTTTATGCTTAACCAACATTAGGATTTAGGATTAGGATTAGGATTAGGCATAACACTCATATGTTTTCTTAGATACATCTCACTCGAATCATTTTTAAAGATTTGAATGTGTGGTCAGGAGGCTTATATATAACTATTTCAATACCTAGAACAGTTACTAGGATTATCCTATAAATAGAATGCACATGAGAATATATATTTTCGCTAAAGTTTTATCTACAGTAACTATTTTCTCAAAAACTCCAATAGAATTCATAAAAATAAGTATAAGCACCTATACGAAACAGGTTTACAGAGCTTCCAGAAACAATCAAAACAAAAAGAACAGTTTCGTTAAATCTCTTCCATAGTAGTAAAGAATTTATTTCTATTTCTGTGGATTCTTCTTCGGAACTTAAATTATTGAATGGAAATGTATTGTTGAAATCAATCGTTGTTATTTCTATTTTCTGTATTATGAAGGGTCAAATCAGTAATTGTAGAATGAAAGGGTTTCAGCGACCAATTGCTTGTAGCAAAATAACTTCGTTGTGATCTATTATTTCCGTTCCTCTTATTTTTTATCATTATTTTTCCCGCTCTTAAAATGAAAAAACAACCTTGGGATTATCTCTGAATCCGATTGATTTTTCTCTAAGTTAAGTTCGAAATAGAGTTCCATTTTTAGTACTGATTCTTGCTCTTTCATTGTACTCTAACATAGTGGTAAGTTCATTTGGTGTTTCTATCCGCAATCAATAATCGGTGAAGTGATCTTCTCCATCTGGTGGAATTTTTGTTTAACTTGATCTCAAACTATTAAGTTTGATAATTGTTTAAAATTTTTATTTCTAAAACCAATGTACATTCTGTAAAATCATTTTTTTATTTCGTTCTGAGATCAGCCAATTTTCTGTTCTTCTGTTGCGCTTTACAAAGAGTAATCTAAATATTTCGAGAGTCATTTTAAAGCTTTTTAAGGCAACGTGGTACCCAAAAAAAATCAAACTATCGAATTTTTATTGACTTTTATGATACCTCGAATCATTATACACATGAATGCAAAATTTCAAAGCTTTTTACCTGTATTTTTTATTACGCTATAGAACATTTTTTGCTGCTGGGCAGCAGACTTAACAAAACTGCCAAGCACACTTTTCAGATCTTCTGCTAAAAAAGTCCCTGATAAAAAATGAATTCATTATTTTTCTACGGCGCGCAAATGAGACTAACACATAAGAAAAAATACATATACAGTAACAAATCATTTCAAGAAAGAATTGTGTAATTTCAACAAAAGTTCTAATTTGTGTATTGTTTATTGAAGAGCAAATGGATTGGTCAAGATTTAAAAGTTGTGCGTGCTTTTTATGATATTATTACGAATGAAATTAAAACTTCAAAACGGATTCTCCCAAAGCACAAATACTAAATCTCATTTTGATAACTCAGATAATTAAAAATCTAATTCGCAAAAATAGCAAAATTCTCCCATTTTTATATCTTTGTTTTCAGTGATATATATGTATCCCATGTATGTGAAATTTAACACAATTATTATAAAAACATTTTAAGATATTTATTTACACAAATGCACACAGATGCAATTCTTCGATTTTGATATAAATTGTTATTTGATTTTGCTTTCATTCGTGTACAATATTTAACATGCTAAGGCTTTTAAAATCACAAGAATAAAAGCATGAACGTCTTTTGTGCAAGTTGTGCTTTACTTAAGTTATAAAATTGAGATCGTAGAACTAATTAGCTAAGGTGTGTGTATTTATTTTTTTATAATTATTAAGGTAAAATTTTATGAAATATTGATCTTTCATTTTTTTTCTTCTATATAATCCCTATGCCAGTATACTGTTTAATTGTTCCTCATTTTTGGAATTTCTTATGGTAAACAGTTTACATAAGTTAATTAACATTTCATAAAAGTTTCAGACTATTCGATGGATATTATATCATGCTATTCCTGGAATAAAAACTTCAAACTGATATTTCACCAGGCTGAATTTTTTGATCATATATTATCATTCAAAACCCTAAGGCGTTTTTGATAATTAAAGTAGGGATGTGTGAAATTTTTTATAAATGTTCTAAAATATATATTTTGTGAAACTGTGTTTTGAATTAGCTCTAAGATACGTAGTAATTGTTTTAAAAATTTCAAATTCAAAATTGTTGTTTTTTCGAGAATTTTTGTATGTTTCAAAACGAAAAGTTTAGCATAAAATTAATGAGTAGCAGCATAAAAAACGCATGCATAGTGTTATGTAGTGTGTTATAAGGAACTTTGAAAAAAAATTTAGAAAAATATACATATTTAAAAAAAAGCCTTAGAAATTAAAAAAATGTTAAAAAACCTTTAAAAAATTTAATTTATTTTACTTATAATGACTTTATTAAATACAATTAAAACCAAATTTCAACAATTAGGAATAAAAAAAAATTTTAAAGATGATATCCAGTCGCCTTAACAGAAAGCTTTTGACATGATCATAATCATTAGCAACGTCTTCACCTTCCCTAACTAAAATCTGAGTTATGTCATTTGGCGTGAGTGAGTGAATATTGACATCGCACTGTTTGGCAACTCGAGGGCTTTTGACGACGGATCTTGCAATTTTGAGCCATGGTCAAGTGACGAGAACGACACCTGAACTGGCACCCCCTCTCCCTCTCCTAATTTTCAAACCACACCAACGGGAGGAAGTTTGAGCTCTCGACAGATTTAACGTGCATCGCTCTCCTACTCTGCGGATCTTCGGTGGTACTGGGCTCGAACTCATGACACGCCAGCCACGAGTCTGTTTCCTTGATCACTAGGCTACCGCGGTTTCCATATCATTTGGCAGAAAATCCTCTAAGTAAGTCGCCCAAAACCTTTTTGTAATTTATTACCCTAAATCCGTATTTCAAACAAACTAAAAGACTAATGGCAATGTTTATAGGATCAAATCTATGCATTAAGAATTGAATAACTAATCTAAGTTTCTCAGTTTTTCAACATTTTCATTCTCAATAACCTATGATTTTGTTCATTTTTCTAGTTTCAGTTTCTCTATAATTCAAACCATTCAACTAACTAATTCAAACTATTGAATAAAATTATTTCATTGTTAGCAAAAGAGTTTGCCAACAATGAATGAGATGAGGTGTTTCTTATAAATATTTGAATAATATTCAACTTTCCCAAAAAGAGTTCTTTCCTTTAAATTATTAAACTTTACAGTTAAACTAAGCAAAAGTTTTAAGAAAACAGATGAATAAAATATTAGATCAAAATTATGGTAATTAATTTTAAACTGTTCCATCTCTTATGTTATTTTTCTTGTTGCTTAAATTTTTTATTTATTTATTTATTTTGTTCTCATGTTAATTCTCATGTAATGGTTCTTACTTTAAATATTTGGGTTTTTTTTATTATTTATCATTTTCCTTGTCCCATACTTGAGGTGTTTTATATGTTTGAATCGATAATAACTATGTAAAACAATAAAGCTACACGTGACAACAATAACAACAATTTTAAAATGAAAATGCTAGTTATTAAATAATTAAAAATAAGTAAAACATAAATTATTTTTTGTACTTCAAAGTTTCTTTATGTAAAGATGTAAATTCGATGTTTGGTGCAAATTGACATATTAGAGTCTTTAAAACGTATTTTTTGAAACTTCAGAACAAAATATATCATATGCTAAGCAAATACATACAATCAACAACTTATAAAAATAAGAACACGAGGATAATTTAAATAAGAAATTCTCTTCGTGACAGTTAAAACATTTTGATCTTGACTTCCATTGGGTTGGGATCTTTTTCTATCGTGGAATTGGGGTAAATTAGTGTTCTAATATTTTCAAACGAAGATAAAGAGCTTTATTATTTAATCCCAGTAAATTTATAGAATTATTCGTTAAAAGACATAAAACAACACCCAAACAATAAGACGCAAACATTAGTTTTCAGTTTGTCGACAGTTTAGACAAAAAATCTTCCATCATATATTTCTATTCCTCTCGATCACGTCTCGACCCTTTAGCTTTTTCAATTCGCATCTTCTTTCCGGTAACTTTTCCTCTTCTTTTCACTCTCGATAGTTCTCCCTCCATAATACAGCTTTTGATTGAGGTGGAACCACAAATCCTTATATTTTCTTTGATTTTTGACTTTCCTTCTTAATCTTTCCTTGCCCTTTTAAATCCCTGCAGATGAATTTTTATATGCATATTTAGTTGAATCAAATATAATTTTTGTAACGTAAGTCATTTTGTAGAACTTAGCTGTTTGCTATTTTTTTCTTGGATCCTCCTTTAGTGCATTTCTTACCGACAAAAATTATTTAATTTCAAAAATGGAAATAATGTCTAAAATTAATGAACCTTTCACGAGGTAACAACGAGTAATTGAACCATTTTTTTTTTCTTTTTCGCCCTGAAAAACACATCGTTTAAAGTCCATTTTTGGTCTTCTTTTTAAATTTAGGTGGAATGTCATGTCGTAAGAAGGAAGAAGAAAACCCACAAGGATATCATTTCGTTTCTTTATTATGATTATATAACAGCTGTTATGTCACAAAAAAAAAGAAACTTGTAACACATAATGTTCACAAGCAATTTCAGAATCCATGAAACGATAAATAAAATTTCCAGTTCAATTTTAAAAAAGAAAGCTTTAGATGTCGTCATAAAAGAAGAAATAATCCACATAATTTTCAAACTTAATAAGATCATTATTTTTTTATAAGTTGTTATACCTCACAAATTATCTTTGAAAAAAGTACAGGAAGACGTTTAATTGTTCCGTAAATGGTGTAATTGAAAAAAAAAAGTTTCAACTACATTAGGAGTTCATCCTATTTAACGGAAGATCTGTTTAATTCTATTTCTACTGTCAACTAAGTTTCAATTAGAGCATTATCGAGTTCTGATAATCATAAACTGCGCAGGATGATAGTTAAAACTCCTGAACTACACTACATTTATCTATGCGCCGTTTTGACGAGATAATATATATTTTCCTATATTTAAGTGCCTCATCATAGGTGCTCAAGATATGCTTGTTGCAAAGGTAATTACGCATATATAATCGGTCGTTTTTTCATACTCTCCCATCTACGTAAAGATTTTCCACAAATACAAATAACTTTATAAACTTATTTTGCAGCTTAAAAATTTTAGAACATTCAAGGGACCTATAAATATATGGAACAGTAGTGTATTTACGAGGGAAAAATCAAATATTAAAGGGACATTTACAAATTCGCTTTCCAAGGTTTGGCAACAAAGCTAGTATCCAGCACTGAAGAAGGGGTTATCGGCAACACTTCTATACAACGTGTCCCTTGTAGTCGTTGAGGTGTAGCAGATCGTTAAACATGGCTACTCCATTTACGATCAGCACCAAGGAGAAAAGAAAAGCAGCGATTCTTTTTTTTTTGTTTGTGGAAGGTATGATACCTGCACTGGATATTAGCCATCTCTTCCATCACTATACCCTCAACGATTTGCACATTGTCGTCAATGGTTGACGTCGATGGACTGCCGGATCTATTATCGTCCCATAAAGAAATTCTTCATTGTTTGTAGCGTTATAGTCATTTGTAGGTTCTGCTTCGTTATAAAGAGCTGTTACCTTAAAACGCTTGCATCTAATGTATCATTTCCGCTGATTTCAAACCTTCCGTAAATAAAAAGCGAATCAAAGTCCTCTTTCCTCCATTTTGGCAATGGAGCTGCCAAGTTGAATGGTCTGCTACAGCCCAACAACTACAAGGTAAGACGATTGACACTTTGTTTAGAAGTGTTACCGACCACCACACACACACATCTCTCCTACAGTGCTGGATAACAGCGCTGTTGCCAAACCTTGGAAAGAGAAATAGCAAAAGTCGCTTTACTTTTTGACTTCCCCTCCTATGTATACGTATATAAATATATAATATATAAAATTCTCCTGTCACAGTGTTTGTAACCAAACTCCTCCGAAATGGCTTGACCGATTCTTATGAAATTTTGTACGTATATTCAGTAGGTCTGAGAATAGGATGTAAACTATTTTTCATTCCAATATTGCAATTAGTTGAAAAGATATTAATTAAAAACCTTAAAACGGGCAATTGTTTTGCCTGTGTTGTTTATTTTGCTTGGCGTCGAAAATCGGTTTCGCGCCAGATGAGACTTTTCTCTGTTCCACCGTCCAAATTACCCTGCCCATGGATTACACTAGCAAAAGGGGTGTCTATAACAAATCAAAAATCACCAAAAGTGGCGAGTGAAAAGTTTATTTATTTTTATTTTTTGTACACGTCTTTAATTTAAAAATTCATGTATATACATATATTTATATAAATGTATATAATTATTTAAACATTTATATAAATGTATAAATGTATATAAATATTCATTTATAAAACAAAAATATCAAAAATATTTGTGAAAAACTTAATCGCTTTTACTTCGTTATCATTATTTCAAATAAATAACACGATATCAGTTATTGCCATTTTGCACAAGATAAATCTCACGTTCAGTTAATTAAGTGATTTCATATAAATCAATAGTTTTCAAAATGTGTCAATCGAACTCCCGCCAAAAACTATTGTGTTACCTGTATTTTTCTGAATATTTTCAGACATTTATGAGTTCTTATTTATTAGTATATTTATTATTAAACACAGTTAATAAAACTGTAATAATCAGTGCGTGCAAAATTTTCGGCAGTCATTTTCAATTAAAAGATAAATATATACGTATTTTATAATTGTGAAAGGTATAGGTAAAATAATAAAAGAACAGATACATTATCAGTATATTGTTTTCTAGCATTAAATACTTCAATTTAATCTATTTGTGTGTTTTGTACAGTGAACAATGTCAGCCAGACGCAAAAGGTCTGGTTTGGGCCGTCGAACGACTAAATCTACAGTCATGCAAAATCGAAGAGCTCAAAGAACAGGCGGATAAATCCAACATGATAATGAAGATGTGTGTGTGAACATGGCGCAGTTGCGTGAATCGCAATCACAAGAGGCACGAGTTGAACAAAATCAACAAAGACGTTTAGAACAAAGACAAGCGTGCCGATTCGTATTTGACACACACAGAGCAAATGACCAACAACGCCAACAAGTACATCGACCATTTACATCCGATTCATTCCGTCGTCTAGCATTCGAGAATGAGTCCGATGTTAAATATTACGCTCATTCGAATGTGGAAATTGTTGCTATGGACAAGGAATGTCCACATTGTAATGGGCTGAAATTAAAATAATGAGCCAGCCGGGATGTGTTTGTGAGTCAGGAAAAGT
>BMAO01034469.1:0-26713 GCA_019973975.1 Trichonephila clavata | reverse complement strand
AATTCAAAATGGAAATTATTATCCAAAGCCCGTAATCCCTTTTGAGAATCGATTTCTGTACGAACCATTCAAAGAAGATTTCAAATCAACAAATGAAACATGGATATCAAATTTCCTTATTATAGGTCCAGTAGCTCGAAAACAGTAATTTCTTTTATCTATACGCCTTAGTAACTTTCTGCTCCCCATAGGAGTCGATTTCCCTAAAATCTATTCTGAGCGGATCTCTATTTAACAAAAGAAACATACCTACCAAACTTCACGTCTGTAGGTCTAATAGTTCAAAAACAGAAATGCTCATTCTTCTATAATGCTCCTTAAGCCCCCAGTGCCCATGGGGTGTCGATTTTTGGAAAATCCCTTTTGTAACAGATCTCCACTCTCTGAAAGGAACATGCCAACCAAATTTCAAGTCTGTAGGTCCAGAGATATCATGATGAGTGAGTGAATCGCTTTTCTCCTTTATATATATAGATTTAAAGTGATTTACTTTAAGTGTAAAATATTTCATCTGAATCTGGTGACAAGGATAATAACCATAAAGATTGTGTGAGATAAAATAAGTTTATCTATAAATGAAGAATTCTTGGAAAGTTTTCCAAGAATTTAATGGATTTATAATTAATATTAAAATCATAAATTTCAAATTACCATTCTCCAAGTAAATAGAAAGAAGTACTGTCTGTAGGATCAACTCAATAGCACGCTGGAAAAAAACATCAAATATAAATAAGACGATACAATTTGATAACCAAGGGAAAAAACATTTTGAATTAATTTAAAATAAGAATACTGTGCATTTCTAAATAGAAGCCAATTCGTGTATAAGCAGAGATAATTTTTTTCTCTTCAAAAATTTGAATTAATAAGTATATAAACCAATTGAGGGGAAAAAATCCTACTTTCAAACATATTGTCATGAGGACAAAATGTTGTCAAGTGAGTAAAATAGGTGAAATACTTCCCCAGCTAGATTGTAGTAAAATAAAATCAATGACATATTAGCTTTATTTCTGATAATTTTCTTTGAAGTAAGCACTTCTACACAGAAATATTATTCTTTTTTTGTTATGTTTTTTTTTTTTTTTGGAAACTAAAGGGTAGAGAAATTTATATATGGCTAATTTTAGACTAGAACAGATCACATTTGCTGAAATCCTTCTAACAGTATGGCAGCTTGATAGTTCCTAGCAAATGAGAAACAAATTCGAGAGTGGAGGAAAAATACCTTGAATAAGAGGAGATGCCTAAACAAAAAAGTACTCAGCGGTTGTTGGCCTAAGTTTCATGTCCTGGAGGGAGAGAGAGAGAAAACTTGCCACATGATGATCAGACACCCCAACAAGCGGATGTAAATAATTTTATGAACTATTCAGAAACTTAGATATTGATTTAAAGATTTATGCTGCTTTTTTTCATCTTCTTTTTGAATGAAGAATTGCATTCTAAACACACTTGCGTATGGCTAATGGAAAATATAAATAAATCAGTTTTTCTCAGCATTTTTCTGAGATAAGCAGATCCATATATATGTTGACTACCCATACTTCACCTTTCAAAGAGTTTTAAAAATTATTTACCATTACACAGAAATGTACCATGTACTGCATTACTAGGTATAAATTATGACAATGTTTTTTATTAAAATATAAATGTGTCATATAAAATATTATACTTTTCAAAAACAAAACATTGACATACTTTAAATAAGAAAAATTTTAAGAACTATCACTTTTCATTACAAAAATAATTTACAGCTAGATAAATATATTGAGTGCATATATAAAACAATTTGCATATGTTATTTTCTTTAAATTGTTAATATTTACAATACTTAGCATTTACACAGTATAAATTATTTTTATGTTTCATTTTGTCCTTTTATTCTGTTTTAGCAAGTTTTTATATATACAACCAAACATTTTAAAAAATTATCAAAATACTAAATCATTTACATATTTCCTCTTACTTCAATATGTTTCTTCACATCAAAACTATGAATAATTCGTCCTTTTGTGCTTTTACATCGCCATACATAATCAAGCAAGATTGCACGCCACTAAATTTAAAGAGGGAAAAAATTAAATCAGCAACCAAAATTTAATCTACCCAAAATAGTTTTAAAAGGCTGATCTTCAGAGACAGTTCAAAAGATTAAAACAACTTAAGATTTCTTTTCTTCTGCCACTCACATTTTACAGAAATGGATTTAAATTATTTTATATATTGAGATATTTCATAAATAGTGTATAAGCTAAAAAACAATATAATTTTTTAAAACTTAGAATTTATTTATAGTTTAATGTGTTTATGCACTCTAAATTATAAAAATGTGAGTTACACTTAGCTACAAAATAAATCTAATATTCTACTAGGCAATAAATACATATAAAATGTGAAAAATTTATGGAAAAAAGGGTAAATCAGTTGTTTTTCTAAAGAAATTTTATTTTTTGTGAGGAAAACATGAAAGAAATAAAATGTTACTAGTTACATAAAATTTTAAAAAAAACATTTTATAACACCATAGGACAAGTTAATAGAATTTAAAATAAAAGCAATGCCACTTATAACAACTTGTAAAAACACTTTGTAACTATAAAACATATTATACCATCAATCAGTTTCATCAAATCAAAAATTTTTGCCAAATACTATCATAACTTAAACAAGTGCATGAAAACAAATTCCTTAGTATGTTCTTTGTGTATTAACCTGCCAAGAAAGATTTTTAATTAAATACTATTTTTTTAAAAGAACATGCATACATGAAATAAATAAAAGCTCTAATAACAACCATATTATTCAGATGATCAAAACATTGAAATTGCATTGTATGTAGTTTTGTTAAACCCCATAACCTTTTGGAGTGCATTCTCCCTTAGTAGAAAATAAACCCCAAATTGTAATTTTTCACAACAAAGGAAAATACTATTACAAACTACAGTAGAACGTCGTTTATCTGAACATTTATTATCCAGAGTGTCAAATATCTGGACCAAAGTTCAGATACGTTTTCGAACAGTGCAATGCACAACAGTTGTTTCGCGTGAGGCCAAAAGTGATGGGAAGACCCAAGGTGGGGGATATTTGGGGAATTTCAGTTGTGTGATTTGGTAAACAACTGTGCAGAATATTAGGTCAGTTTGTTTCCAAGTGAGGGGGTGCATACATGCTCTTTTGTTGAGTTGTGAACTGCTATGGCTTCCAATTTAAAATGGAAGCGTAACGTCTTGAACATAGAGACAAAACTTTAAATATTGAATCGTCTTGTGAAGGGAGAAAGTGAAGTGTCTCTAGCACAGTTTTATAATGTTGGAAAGTCAACAATTTTTGACATAAAAAAAAGCAGAGAAACCATTTTAAACTGCTTTCTTTGTTACAGACAGCTATTGAGTGGTACGAACAACAGAGTGCCGTCCTATTCAACTACTGCTGAAGAGAATCAGAGACCTTGCAGCGTAAAAAGGTGTACAATAGTACAGTGAAAAATAAGTGATTATTTTCCACAATAAATGCAAAATTGTGACATTCTGCTCCTATTTTGCTTTTCTTCAAGCACGTTTCCTGCATGTGATGATTTTCAATATTCGTATAGTGTCCGCTTTCATATACTGCATGGATCGCATTCGGTTTTTGGTTATCTGAACAATCATGTATCCGAACAGTGTCCAGTCCCAATTGATTTGGATAAACAACATTCTGCTGTATAAACAAAGATGCTATTTTTTAAGCATGAGCAAACAAGATTGTGTTTGAATACACATGGAAGCAGTTTTGTGGCAATTGACACACTTCCTAATTTGATGAAACTGGTCAGTGGTATAGTATGTAAGCACTGTAAATGTTAATAAATATACATATCACTTAATTACCTGAATTCTTAGTTATTACAAAGGTAAATCCTCTTTATTATGTATCACGAAATTAACAGTATTCAAATATTTATCAAAATTTAATAGGAAATCACAAAAAGATTAAATATTTTGTGACAAAGAAGTGCAAAGAAATTGAAATGTATACTATGTATATACATATTCACAATTTCTATCAATCCCCACTTTCTTTCTATCTGGCAAAAGATCAATCCCATTCTGATAAAAGTCATATGGTTTAAAGAGAAGAAAGTCTTAAATGGTACTTTTCACACCATCAAGATTGAAATTTTTTAGCTGATAGGCAATAGTCAGTAGGCATCAAGCAGAACAGGGAGGTTGGGGTAAAATCTCCCAAACAGACTCTATTTTCTCTGACAAGTAGCCAACATGTCATGATGATGGATAATATCATGGCAATGCTGAACCTCTTCAACCACATGCAGATAACCTATCTAATAATTAAAGAGAGAAGGAAGCATTAATGGCTTGATTATATGGCATGACCTCCTCACATACATTATACCTACCACTCAACAAAACTTCTTGGAATTAATTTCTGATTTTAACATTGAAGTAGGCAGTTCAAAAGGCTGACACACACTTCCTACTCAAACTTTACATTATTGTATGCAACTCCTTTTTTTGTCTCCTAAGACAATCCATTTCAAGAATGGTTTATTTTTGTGCCAGGAAAGCAAGAAAATATAGGTAATGATTTCTTGTCAGAAGTAATGACAGCAGATTTAATGTAAGCTGATGTGGAACCTAATGAGCTCCAACTTTCTGGAACACTGCACATTTATATGCTGAATATCTACATGTTAACTTAGCCAAAGATCCCAGTCATCGTAATGTTGCATGTGACTTCTGCCCAACTAAAAATTTGCAACACCAAAAATGGGTAGAACTTTTTCACATACCTGATAGAAAAGTAGCCTAAATCAGTTATTAATCTTGCATCAAATACTGCATTTTAGTACAAATTTAATTAAAATTTTAATTAAAATGAATCCACATATGAACAATTGATGTTTCATAATTCTAAAATCTTATAAAAAGAATTCAAAAGTGTTAAGATAATCTAATTGTTAAGAAAATCAAACATACAGTATTTGTTTAAGGTAAGACTGTAAACTTTCAAATTTTAAAGGCAGATTAGTATTAATGCATCTAACAGTAAATTAGAACTTAATTCTCATATTTTATAAAAAAAACTTGTTGTGAAATAATATGATTATCACAATCCTAAAGTATATATGACTCACAAACTCATGACATACAGGATTCAAAATAATTTCAGGCAGTACCAAACTTTCATCAATTTTGATCTGCTAAATATATGTAACTCAGCATATGAAATAGATTTTTTAAATAACATACAAATTGCAAATTTTTTTTAAAAAACTGGTATGTATGTGCATGTAATCGTAAGTACAAAAAGAGAGTTCTCATCTCACCAAATGTATATTATCTAAAATTGAGAATATCTGCTACTATTACCTGCGATCTCTTGCTCCTTTTTTTATAGGAAACAAATCCCACTTTAGGAAAAGTCAAAATTTGGAATGAAAAAAGTTCTTGAATGTCATATTTCCCTTCATATTTTTTTACTAATGTTTTTGATCATCATAACATCATGTATGTCAGTTCAAATGAAAACTTTATCTACAAAAACAGAGCCTTTACATATATACATACACACCTGATATTATGCCAATATTCTAATGACAAGTATTTTAAAAATAACTTAAAATCAGAACAACTCAAGATATATGATTCTGAAGAATATAATGTGACCTTAGATAAACTTTTATAACATAATGAACACATGAATAAAAAAAATAAATGGATATTTCAATACATAGAAGTAATAAGATACCTTGTGAGCCGCCCAACATTCTTCATTAATACGTAAAGCACTGTCAACAAATTCAAGAGCTTGCTCCAAATACTGCAGTTTTTTGTTATCCTCTTTGATACTATGACACTTCTCAAATATAGCACGAGCTAATCGCCATAAAATTTCAGGATTATCAGATCCATTATGAGACTCCAAAACAGAATAAAGTTCTTCATACTTGCCATCATTGTACAACCTATCTGCTTCTTCTATAACTTTTCCTTAAAATAAAATTATTTTATTTCATCTTCAGAGTTTAAAATAGATTTTTTGAAAAATGGTACTTACGTATTATACCATTGACTGCTCTCATCAAATCAAAAACTATTTTTATAAATGCTGTCATCATATCAATACATATGCAAATACAAATAAAAGTGCATGCTTCTACAGTGTTAACTTGATGATAAATTGCCAAAGATTTAGAATAATTAAACACTATACTTAAAATAAATGAAAAATCTATAAAAACCACATTATTCAATCAGCCAAAATGCTGTTATCACATTCAAAGTTGCAAAACTGAATCTTCTTTGAGTAGAGGACACATCACATAAATTTTGCACAAATAAGAATTTAAATTTAGTTTTGCAGTTCAGCAACATTTCTTGCTTTGCTTAACTTTATAATCTAGCACATACTTCTGTATTAAATTGCATTTTTAGAAATACTCCAATCTTTAATCATTTTTCACAGCACAAAATGAAAGAATATTACAAATTATAGACAAAGCTGTTTTTTACTGAACATGCTCAATCAAGATTGTATTTGGATATGAGCAGAAGTGGCACAACCTATATAAAAGGCTTATTTCAAACATACATGAACAATTCTACTATGTTTGAGCATGAACAGGAAAGATTTTTCCCAAGTAATTGCATATTGCAACATTTGTGTAGTAAGGTTTTTAACAGCATTGATTAACAGTATAACACATGGGTACCAGAAAAAAAAATATGCAAGCATTTAGTTAGTTTCAATAAAAAGTTAATATAATCAACATTTTAAAAAATTCAATGAGGTTAAAATATGGAAAACTATGATTTTCATTCCTTAAAAAAATATTTTTTTTTAAATTAATAATGGTCTGAAAATAAATTCTGAATTTATTTTCATGAAGTAAAAATATAAATAAGAACAAAATTAAAAATTTATAAATCTGATTCATTAATCAATTTACATTAATAACACAAAAATTTTAATTTTACATAAATTTTACAGAATGTATAAAATAATAAAACTACTATTTTAAAACAATGTCAAGAAATCAAACATTCTCGTTAAACAATAGGACTTGGTACATTCTTTGTCACTGAAAAAGGTTTTATCATGGCAATGTTTCTGATTTTATCATTACAGACACACACATCATTTTATATTATTATAGTATCAATATCACTACAACCACATTTATTTTTATTGACAATGAATTTTTTTTAAATGTCATTTATAATATATTTTACATTTTTCAAAATGCAGTATAGTAAATAAAAATAAGATCAGTACTTTTCCATTTCACTGGTATAGGTGATAAAGTTGCCAAAAATGATACAACCAACACCAAACAGAATATTTCTCTGATAACCTTTTACCACCACATTTTTTAAACAAGCTGTGGTCTTTTCTTATCAGCAACGTCTTTTTCATAATACACACAAATGGATGAAAACCCAATAGCAATTAATACTTATTGTTAGCATTTTTAGTGAGTTGTCACTGATAAAGCCTGTTGGGTGGGATTAGCACAGGCAAAATGGAAAAGTACTAAATTATCATAACCAAATGAGCCTATTTTAATAATGGGGTTCTTTTTCCCTTTGATCTAGAAAACATTTCACATTTAGATCTTGCTCTATAACATTAGACAATGACAAACCTGTTATTTTTTGCTTGGAATTAGCTTTAACTAAGAGTAAAACAGCTAGAAGGGAGGGTGAAATGAAATGTTGAATAACTCCAGTTGTTTTGTAATTTTTAAAAAACTGTAAAAAAAAAATGGAGTGAAATATTGCATAACTTTATAATGTTTAACAAACTGATTTTACAATATAAAAAAAAATGCCTTAGAATTACCTTCAGGCAATATTGTCCCGTTTGTTGAACCCTAGGAAAAGTTTGCATCAAGAGAAAAATCTTGTATGGCAAATTTCCCACTTTTTTTGCAGCCATGTTACCCAACAAGCTATCAAAATGTAAAAAGGGAAGTAGAAAAGATTCTTAAATTCCTACAGGAATAAAAATCAAACATAAGAAAAATAAACCACAGACACTTAAAGTGAAAAATACTTTTAAGAAGAATTTTGCATTCAAGATACTCTGATTTGCATTGATAAGCTTTAAATAAACCATTTCCTCATTTGAAATATTAAGTAAAAATTTTTTAGATAATCTGCTCAAATGATTAATGCTTCAAAATACAAATCAAGTTCAGTTTTTGAAAGAAAGAGAAACTGAAAAAACTATACATAATACATGTTTTATTGAATTTAATATGAATTACAATAGATAAAAAATGTGGAGTTAATAAACGTAAATTCATTTTACAAAATAATTCAACCGTTTTTTGTTTTTGTTTGTTTTTTTACAAAAAAAAAATTATATATTCAAAACCTTTTTTTTTTTCATTTAAAAGTTTATCAATTAAGGAAGATAAAAACTATCTTAAAATTTGAACTACTGAGGTAAAGAAACATATACTTCATTAAATATTGATCATCTATCATAATAATTTAAGACAAATTTCAAAATGATTAATTTTTAAAAACAGCTAAATTCATTTTACTTATCCTCATTGATTAATAATATCACTATTTAACTAATATTAAAATTTTCTCATGTGAAAAAGAAATTATCACATAATTACTGTTGCATTGTGCAAGATAGACATGGAATGAATTAACAAATTAAAACAGACCATTGAGAAAAAAATAAACATTAAAGAAAATAAAATTTGTTCTAAAAAACTGATTTGACTAGTTTAGCTGCAGAGTAAATATGAAAAAACAAAGAACAAGGATTTTTCTTAAAAGAATGCAGTTTTGATGAAAATGTATTTTATATGAATAAATGAAATTTATGAACAGAGATCAAAATGAAGTTTGATTAAAACTTACATCAGAATTGACATAAGATCTATATTCTGAAGATAAATGCTTACTTCACTAAATTAAATATGATTTAATTCACCAATTATAAAATTAAATTCGTGAGTAAATGTAATATTAACATCACACTATACAGCAACATGAGGGCTACTGTTGACAGATCTAATTTTGAACCTCAGTCAAGAGGAGAAGACTACACCCAAGTTGGCATCCTTTCAACAAGCTAATACACCACACTAACAGGACTTTGAGCTCTACAAATTTAACGTGCATCAACCCCCTCTAAATGGTGGGTCTTTGGTGGCACACCCTAGGAGTTTTTTTTTTTTGTGTTTGACCCTAACTTACAAGGCCACCACAGCCATATAAAGTTCTTAAAAACATAATTATGAAGGGAAAACAATTACATTTCATTCTTCCTTTTTATTATGTCGATACAAAATTTGCATTGTATATCAACTAAAGAACAATTTGGCAAGTTCACTTGAACCTTTTACAATTTGTTCTTAATAAGTGGTCGAAATTCTTTTTACCCATAGCATAAAGCAACGATTTTAATCTATTGTAGCATTTTACTTCTATATATATATGTGTGTGTGTGTTCTCTCTTAGATCTATACCTCAAAATTTCTTTACAACATAAGAGAATGAGAGGAAATGAACACACACAAAATATATTATACCTCTTATTTTTACTTGATGAAAAATATTTAGTATTTCGATTTAAAGCAGGAAAAATAAACCTAGCTAGAAAAATATTACACTACTAAAAATGTCAGAGTGAGAAAACAACAAACTGAATGTCAGTGTAAAATTTCACAAGTCTACTCTTAAAAACATCCGAGTTCGATTTTTCTACGTTCGAAAGCGAGAAATATGCATAAATTTGAATAGCTTACTGTGATATAATAAAAATTACTGACGAGTAAGGAGAATTGGAATGGACTAAATTCATGTGACGTCACGATCACGTGAAAACTATGTCACGTGACCACGTACTGTTTGTTTACTACAGTAGCTACGATTATTTCGTTCTTTTAGTTTTACATTATAATTTTTAAAATGTCTTATTTTGCTCAAATGGTTGATCGATTATTTAAAGAAACGGTTATTGTAGGAAATAAAATCATTTTTTAAAATCTGACAAAAAATCTGAGTGTTTTGAACTCGTACTTGTTATTTGTCTTATCTCGTACATAATTAGCTATGTGTTACTGTAACTAAGTTGTTTATTTGGATTTAATAGTTTAAATTTTCATTGCTAAAATTATTTCTGCTTGGTTATGTATACCATGTTCTTATAGTTACATAATTAAAATTGATTTCAAGGACAATTTTTGTTTTAAAAAATAGTTTATGTATCTTAGAAGCTTTTTCATTAATTTTTTCTGTTCAAGATAGTGTTGAAAGTTTTTGTAGATACTCTCAATTGGTATGTTTTATAAAAGTTAGTATGGATTCTGGTTTGAGATTTCTGGTTATATTTTTAAAAAATCTTGTGTTTTTTCCAAGTTCAGCGAGAAAAATAATTATTACAAATCAACAAGGAAACAGATTTTCAAATCCATACTAACCTTTTTCGCAGTAACCTATGAAACATAAATCACTTAAAATGACTAAAAAATTTTAAACATTGGGCATATTATGAGTTTGAAAAGATTTAAATTCTTAATTTTTTTTTAAACAGTGAAATAATAGCTGGTCAAACTGACTTTTTGCTGTTATTGTCTCCAAAAAACATTTTTAAAAAAGGGTACTTTTTAGCTTTAAAACAAAGTGACTTAAGCCAATTTTAAAAAAAACACACACACCTCAATTACTGGAAATTATTTGTTATGTCTGGTTGTACATTTTTTCTTGTTTGAAAAATTCTTATTTTTGAATACTATGGCCAAAATATATTCAATTAATTTTATGACCTGAAAAGTTTATGGAATGTCCAACACAATAATCTTGTGATTCGCTGTTTTTATATATATATAAATATTATTCATCATTGAAATTGTACAGAAATATTTGTTTGGTTTGATAAATTTTGAATTTAATTGTGAATGGAAATTTTATGTGACTATTCATTTATATATATATTGTATTTTTTTCCATCTAATTTGCAATTCATTGTGCTGTAAGAATGAAATTCATTTTCACCAATGGATAAATATTATTAATCAAACACTTTCATATTAACTCACTTTAATATGAGATGAACAACGGCTTAAAGTAAACTTTTTTACGTTTAAATTGTATTTTGGAACCATCTATTGTTTATACATAAATCATTATTTTTTATTATTTTTATAAATTATATGTAATTCAATAAGAAAAATTTATTTAAAATTAAGGATAATTAAATTGAATTTCTGAAAATTATTTCACTTTTTCTGATGGTACATTCCCTTCATATAAAAAAAAGTATTTATTAAAAATTTTAATGTAATTTTTAATATAGTACATATTTGCATTAATAATAACTTGTGATCCAAGTGTCGCATACCCATACACATGTTTTTTATTGCGTGATGTTATTTTTATAAAAGTTTTAATTTTTTTGTTTGATGCTTAATATAGCAACTGCTGAAGGTAACTTTTTAATATGCTGAAAGAGCTCTCAACACTTGCTACAGTAATTGCAACTTAAGAAAAAAGTATTAAAACAATTAATACATGTAGAAATAACTCATTATATTTATTTTGCATGTATTGCAATATATCTTGTGTGTTATTTAAATCTCTTACATTCAAAATCAAATTCTGTTGCTAACTGATTTCATCTACATTTTTGTTGTAAACTTAACAAATGTCTTTAACTTTTTTCTAATTCATGTTTTTCGCAGGTTTTTAAATCAGAATTAATATTTGGTATATTTATATAAATCTATTCACGTAAAACTGTATCAATATTGCAGTGTTATAGAAGTAACATGTAAATTTCTCTACTGGTTTTTTTTTATAATTTGCTAAGTTATGCACAATTCTATTTTTAGAGGTTTTTTTAAATTTTGTTTACAAATGATAAATTAACACAGGGTCATATTTACTTATTCTATTGAACTAAAAAAAATTTCCATTTATAGCTGTTCATATTATTTCATGGTTTCCACAAAGTGGGAGATTATTAAATGCTAAGAATTGAATGACAAGTCTTTGAAATATCAATTTGAGTCGTTACATTTACTTATTTATAAAAACTTTGCCATGTTCAATTTTTGTTATTTTATTAGAATCATTTTAGATATCTTTATATGTATAAAGTATTTACATGTAATACATTGTAAAAATAAAATTCATTTTCATCAAAGACTGATCACCAATGAAATAAAATATTAATTTGAATTTTAAGTGTAGGTAGGCAAACTTGACGTAAATGTAATATATTTTATAGACAATTGTTATTTTTCATCTCTAAATGCTGAAAAAAAATGAGAAAATTCATGCATAACGTTTTTGATATATATGAATTCCCACCCGTGTGAAGAACGAGTATACCAGTTAATAGCATACTAGTACAAAGGAAAAAAAAATTAAGAACTTTCTATAGTATTGATAAAGCAAACCACAAAATTACAGCATCATTTCAAATATCTTATACTGGTAAGCCACACTAATATAAAATATGCAATTCATGAAGTTGTAAAAAAAATTTCATCAGAGGATTAAATATATATGAAATACTTCCCTATCAACTCTTAATATTTTATGTACAAAATTATTTTAAAAAGCTTAACACTGTAAAACAGATACATCTATAAAATCCACAAATCATTAAGAAATATGCATAACTACGAGGGGCGAGCAGAAAAAAAGGTTACAAGTCGAATAAAAAATATTTATTTACAATAGACAGAAAATACAAAAAGGGAATTAAGAGGCATATTCACCTATCACATTTCATCATAATCACCAAGTCTATTTAGGCATTTATCATAGAGAATGCAGAACCTACTTGTTTAATCTGTCTAGGTAGAAATCAGGTCTTTGTCCATTGAGCCAGTCTCAGTACAATATCGCAGCACATCAGAAAATGATATACTGCATGCTACCATATCTCAATCCAGCTCTGACGAGATTTAAAGCTGAGTTACCCGTTGATCAATCTAAGTAGTTTCTTCAATTCGTGCCGTGGTGATTTCTGTCCTTGCAACATGTTGTCTCAGATGCGGACACATTTCATTCATATCACGACTCGCACTTCCAAACAATAACAATTTCCAAAGAATCTTGCCATTTCAATCTGCATCGTCCTGAACCATCTGGGTACTTTCACTATCTACCCGCAAACCAGCTGTATACCAAGTAGCACGATCTGTCTCCACTTTTGCAGAAACCATCTTTGTTTTCCGTTGGAATATAAACCGTTGCAAATACCTGCTTACAAAACGTTGGAGTGCCTCCAGCAGGACAAGTGCATGTTGCACTTATAACCTTAAGTTTAAAAAAAAGTATTAAATATTAAAAAGAAATAAATTCTAAAATTAGATTGTAAATTTCTATGAGTTTTCGGTATTTACATATTAGTCTACTGGTTAATAAATGTTGAAAGATTTGTGCCAAAGTTAATTTTCAGCTTAATTTACATTCAATTATTTTATCTAAAGACCATAATTTAAATAAATAAATTATATGAATAAAAATTTTAAATAAGTGAAAATTAACAGTTTTTTTTATATAAAAACACATCATAAAGTGCTTGATTTAAAAATACTATGCCTTATAAGAAAAATTAGTAACAATTTGGGAGAATCTTAAATGTAAACACAGCATTTCTCCATATTGAATTTAAGTTTTAAATGAAAAGATTTACATTTCTTTATCAAAATGGTTTGGCATTTCTTGTCTTTACTTTTAATGTGTTAGAATCAAATTAGGATTTACTCATAAATAGCAATAACTATGTAATGACTAAAGCATAATAATGAATATTCATTAAAATAGAAAACAATGCAATTGATATTCAATGCTACTCTAAAATATAAGAATCAAATTATAAACTTATCATTGATAATATAGCTATTCAAAAAATTTAAATTTGTCCATTCACATTTCTTTTACAGATGTTTAAAAAGCTGCTAAATTTGAATAGTTGCCATTACTTTTAATCTTTTAGAATCAACTTATAATTCAATGATAAATAACAATATCAATGTTATTAAAACCTATTTTGTTTTTTATAACAATGAGTTAAACTAAAGCATAAATGAGTAAATAGCAATGCATTTAATAATAGTTTCAGAAAGTATTTAAATTAGAACACAAAATAATTTATAACTTACCTCAGAAGTTGTTCTGATCTGAACAAATGACTTGTACTTTACTCTCTTCATTTATGCTTTTACAACGCTTTTGATAAAAAAAATTAATACTTAACTGAGCAATCAGGCTCGGTAAGCGACATGTTACTCACAAATTTGTCATCGAATATAAAAAAAAAGAACTACAAAATTAATTGAGAACTAAAATAACTGAGAGCTATATCTAAGTGAATCGAGAACTATAAACAAATACACCAGCTAACACTAGTCGAAGCAGACGAAGACCTAATTAGATAAATAAATTACAAAAAAACAAAAATTATGTAAAAAAGTTGTTAAGATTATTTCCTAACAAATATATACACTAAAATAATGCAAGAAACACAATGATATCATATATTCATTAGATAAAATTAAAGCTAAAGAATGTCAACAATTTGCTTATACGGTTCTACCACGGTAATGCAAAACACGTGCAATTGTTGCCCAATTTGTCACGTGATTCCCCGCTTGGCGTCTGCCTGGTGTGAATTTCGTCCATTGCACGTGCTTTTCAATACCATGGTAGAACCGTATAAGCAAATTGTTGACATTCTTTAGCTTCAATTTTATCTAATTAAAATATGTGATATCATTGTATTTCTTGCATTATTCTAGTGTATATATTTGTTAGAATATAATCTTAACAACTTTTTTACATAATTTTTGTTTTATTGTAATTTATTTATCTAATTA
Source organism: Trichonephila clavata (assembly GCA_019973975.1). Taxonomy (NCBI): domain Eukaryota; kingdom Metazoa; phylum Arthropoda; class Arachnida; order Araneae; family Nephilidae; genus Trichonephila; species Trichonephila clavata. The sequence goes on along the minus strand of BMAO01034469.1, from coordinate 11,847 downwards.
GGTATTCGTCTGCTTCGACTAGTGTTAGCTGGTGTATTTGTGCATAGTTCTTGATACACTTAGATATAGCTCTCAGTTATTTTAGTTCTCAATTAATTTTGTAGTTCTTTTTTTTTATATTCGATGATAAATTTGTGAGCAAAATGTCGCTTACCGAGCCTGATTGCTCAGTGAATTATTAATTTTTTTATCAAAAGCGTTGTAAAAGCAGAAACGAAGAGAGTAAAGTACAAGTCATCTGTTCAGATCAGAACAACTTCTGAGGTAAGTTATAAATTATTTTGTGTTCTAATTTAGATGCTTTCTGAAACTATAATGAATGCATTGCTATTTACTCATTTATGCTTTAGTTTAACTTCATTGTTATAAAAAACAAAATAGGTTTTAATAACATTAATATTGTTATTTATCATTGAATTCTAAGTTGATTCTAAAAGATTAAAAGTAATGGTAACTATTCAAATTTAGCAGCTTTTTAAACTTCTGTAAAAGAAATGTGAATGGACAAATTTAAATTTTTTGAATAGCTATATTATCAATGATTAGTTTATAATTTGATTCTTATATTTTAGATTTGCATTGAATATCAATTGCATTGTTTTCTATTTTAATGAATATTCATTATTATGCTTTAGTCATTACATAGTTATTGCTATTTATGAGTAAATCCTAATTTGATTCCAACACATTAAAAGTAAAGGCAAGAAATGCCAAACCATTTTGATAAAGAAATGTAAATTTTTTCATTTAAAACTTAAATTCAATATGGAGAAATGTTGTGTTTACATTAAGATTCTCCCAAATTGTTTCTAATTTTTCTTATAAGGCATAGTATTTTTAAATCAAGCACTTTATGATGTGTTTTTATATAAAAAAAACTGTTAATTTTCACTTATTTAAAATTTTTATTCATATAATTTATTTATTTAAATTTTGGTTTTTAGATAAAATAATTGAATATAAAATAAGCTGCAAATTAACTTTGGCACAAATCTTTCAACATTTATTAACCAGTAGACTAATATGTATAAATACCGAAAACTCATATAAATTTACAATCTAATTTTAGAATTTATTTCTTTTTAATATTTAATACTTTTTTTTAAACTTAAGGTTATAAGTGCAACATACACTTGTCCTGCTGGAGGCACTCCAACATTTTGTAAGCAGGTGTTTGAAACGGTTTATGTTCCAACGGAAAACAAAGATGGTTTCTGCAAAAGTGGAGACAGATCGAGCTACTTGGTATACAGCTGGTTTGCGGGTAGATAGTGAAAGTACCCAGATGGTTCAGGACGATGCAGATTGAAATGGCAAGACTCTTTGGAAATTGTTATTGTTTGGAAGTGCGAGTCGTGATATGAATGAAATGTATCCGCATCTGCAATGAGCAGACAACATGTTGCAAGGACAGAAATCACCACGGCACGAATTGAAGAAACTACTTAGATTGATCAACGGGTAACTCAGCTTGAAATCTCATCAGAGCTGGGATTGAGCTATGGTAGCACGCAGTATATCATTTTCTGACGTGCTGCGATATTGTACTGAGACTGGCTCAATGGACAAGGACCTGATTTCTACCTAGACGAATTAAACAAGTAGGTTCTGCATTCTCTATGATAAATGCCTAAATAGACTTGGTGATTATGACGAAATGTGATAGGTGAATATGCCTCTTAATCCCTTTTTGTATTTTCTGTGTATTGTAAATAAATATTTTTTATTCGACATAACCTTTTTTTCTGCTCACCCCTCGTAATTATGGATATTTCTTGATGATTCATGGATTTTATAGATGTATCTGTTTTACAATGTTAAGCTTTTTAAAATAATTTTGTACATAAAATATTAAGAGTTGATAGGGAAGTATTTCATATATATTTAATCCTCTGATGAAATTTTTTTTTACAACTTCATGACATGCATATTTTATAGTGTGGCTTATCAGTATAAGATATTTGAAATGATCCTGTAATTTTGTCGTTTGCTTTATCAATACTATAGAAAATTCTTAATTTTTTCCCCTTTGTATTACTATGCTATTAGCTCGTATACTCGTTCTTCACACGGGTGGGAATTTATATATATCAAAAATATTATGCATGAATTTTCTCATTTTTTTTCAGCATTTAGAGATGAAAAGTAACAATTGTCTATAAAATATATTACATTTACGTCAAGTTTGCCTACCTACATTTAAAATTCAAACTAATATTTTATTTCATTGGTGATCAGTTAGATGAAAATGAATTTTATTTTTACAATGTATTACATGTAAATACTTTATACATATAAAGATATCTAAAATGATTCTAATAAAATAACAAAAATTGAACATGGCAAAGTTTTTATAAATAAGTAAATGTAACGACTCAAATTGATATTTCAAAACTTGTCATTCAATTCTTAGCATTTAATAATCTCCCACTTTGTGGAAACCATGAAATAATATGAACGGAAAATACCATATAACCATATAAATGGAATTTTTTTTAGTTCAATAGAATAAATAAATATGACCCTGTGTTAATTTATCATTTGTAAACACAATTTAAAAAAACCTCTAAAAATAGAATTGTGCATCACTTAGCAAATTATAAAAAAAACCAGTAGAGAAATTTACATGTTACTTCTATAACACTGCAATATTGATACAGTTTTACGTGAATAGATTTATATAAATATACAAAATATTAATTCTGATTTTAAAAACCTGCGAAAAACATGAATTAGAAAAAAGTTACAAGGCATTTGTTAAGTTTACAACAAAAATGTAGATGAAATCAGTTAGCAATCGAATTTGATTTTGAATGTAAGAGATTTAAATAACACACAAGATATATTGCAATACATGCAAAATTAATATAATGAGTTATTTCTACATGTATTAATTATTTTAATACTTTTTTCTTAAGTTGCAATTACTGTAGCAAGTGTTGAGAGCTCTTTCAGCATATTAAAAAGTTACCTTCAGCAGTTGCTATATTAAGCATCAAACAAAAAAATCAAAACTTTTATAAAAATAACATCACGCAATAAAAAACATGTGTATGGGTATGCCACACTTGGATCACAAGTTATTATTAAGGCAAATATGTACTATATTAAAAATTTACATTAAAATTTTTAATAAATGCTTTTTTTTATATGAAGTGCCCATAACATGTTCATCTACTTCTTTTATATTGAACAATTTTAAGGGAATGAATGTACCATCAGAAAAAGTGAAATAATTTTCAGAAATTCAATTTAATTATTCTTAATTTTAAATAAATTTTTCTTATTGAATTACATATAATTTATAAAAATAATAGAAAATAATGATTTATGTATAAACAATAGATGGTTCCAAAATACAATTTAAACTTGTAAAAAAGTTTACTTTAAGCCATTGTTCAACTCATATTAAAGTGAGTTAATATGAAAGTTTTTGATTGATAATATTTATCCATTGGTGAAAATGAATTTCATTTTTACAGCACAATGACTTGCAAATTAGATGGAAAAAATACAATACAATATATATATAAATGAATAGTCGCATAAAATTTCCATTGACAATTAAATTCAAAATTTATCAAACCAAACAAATATTTCTGTACAATTTCAATGATGAATAACATTTATATATGTATATATATATATATAAACAGCGAATCACAAGATTATTGTGTTGGACATTCCATATACTTTTCAGGTCATAAAATTAATTGAATATATTTTGGCCATAGTATTCAAAAATAAGAATTTTTCAAACAAGAAAAAATATACAACCAGACATAACAAATAATTTCCAGTAATTGAGGTGTGTGTGTTTTTTTTTAAATTGGCTAAGTCACTTTGTTTTAAAGCTAAAACGTACCCTTTTTTAAAAATGTTTTTTAGAGACAATAATAGCAAAAATACATTTTTTTTTCTTCTTCATATTATATTATGTTGATTCTGAAAGCAAAAAGTCAGTTTGACCAGCTATTATTTCACTGTTTAAAAAAAAATTAAGAATTTAAATATTTTCAAACTCATAATATGCCCAATTTTTAAAATTTTTTAGTCATTTTAAGTGATTTATGTTTCATAGGTTACTGCGAAAAAGGTTAGTATGGATTTGAAAATCTGTTTCCTTGTTAATTTGTAATAATTATTTTTCTCACTAAACTTGGAAAAAATACAAGATTTTTTAAAAATATAACCAGAAATCTCAAACCAGAATCCATACTAACTTTTATAAAACTTACCATTTGAGAGTATCTACAAAAACTTTCAACACTATCTTGAACAGAAAAAATTAATGAAAAAGCTTCTAAGTTACATAAACTATTTTTTAAAACAAAAATTGGCCTTGAAATCAATTTTAATTATGTAACTATAAGAACAGGATATACATAACCAAGCAGAAATAATTTTAGCAATGAAAATTTAAACTATTAAATCCAAATAAACAACTCATTTACAGTAACATATAGCTAATTATGTACGAGATAAGACAAATAACAAGTACGAGTTCAAAACAGTCAGATTTTAAAAAATGACTTTATTTCCTGCAATAACCGTTTCTTTAAATGATCGATAAACCATTTGAGCAAAATAAGACATTTTAAAAATTATAATGTAAAACTAAAAGAACGAAATAATCGTAGCTACTGTAGTAAACAAACAGCACGTGGTCACGTGACGTCACATGAATTTAGTCCATTTCGATTTTTTTAATCAGAATTGTAGATATTGTCGATTGTGTAGGATAGCTATTTTCTATCTTTCGATAATCTCTCTGTTTTCTAAACAACTATTTTATTTAAAAACGTCTATTTATGAATTACAATGATGCAAAAGAACGAAAATCATTTCGTACGTTCTACATGGTTTTTCCTTCCAAGAATTCTATTATAAAACGTTTTATATACATTTTAAAAAGCTCTCTCTCTCTTTTTATTATGTTGAAATCCTTATTGCTCGTACCGTTAATTTTCCCTTTCCGTGAAAGGTTTGAATGCGATTGTAAAGCTTTCCAATAGATATTCGATGAATATTCATATTCCAAACTATGTTTATTTGGGAAATATTTTTCTACTGGGTGTGTAAGGGAAAGTTCTATCTTTTTTTTCTAAGGAAAAATTTTTTTATTTCACTTATTTAAAATTTAATCTATAATATAATGTCCCTTGTTAGTTACAACTGTCTGCCAGTGTTCTGGCAGATTATCTAATTCCCTGGAAAAGAAGTTCTCTATTTTGGAGACGAAGTATTCTTCCACTGCCATTTGGACACACTCATAATTTATGTATTCATCTGCTTTAAAAATTTTTACTGTGACCTGAACAAGTGATAGTCAGAAGGAGTAATATCAGGTGTACATACTTACTGCCTGCGGTAAAGTTTTCTAACCCAGCTCAGCAATTTTTTATGCAGTGTTCCTTGCCATGTATAGTCTAACATTGTCGTGATGAAGAATCTCACCCTTTTTGATGGCCAAACATAGACGTTTATGTCGAATTCTTATTCAAAACATCAAGTTGAGAGCAGGAAAGCTAATTTTATTTTCTTTCAGCAACTCAGTGCTCTATACCCTTGCTGTCTTGCCAACAACATAACATAACCTTCTTCTAATGCACGCAAGCTTTGGCTGTGGGTGGTGGTGTCTCCCCTTTGTATACATATGCTTTTTATTCTAACCATGTGTTAAAACACTATCGACATTTGATTTCCAGTCATTATGTGGTCTAAAAATGGTTCCGTTTTGTGACGAGCAAGATTTGAACAATGTATCGAAATTTTGTCCATTAAATTTTTTCGCTTAATTCGTGTTTAACCCAAACAGATAGTTTGGATACGAAACCAAGCCTTTTAATGTAATCCAAAACAGTATTTCGATGAATTCCAAGCTTGAAGCTCATTTCTGTGGAAGTTAACGTGGGGTTTGTACTGATCATTTTGTGTAGCACTTCGTCTGATGGCCTTCTGATATATATTCAACTTTCAAAGAGAAAAATCCCCGTAAACAAAATTTCATAAGCTATCTTTGGCATCTTCGAGCTGTTACTGCTTCCTCTCAAAACACGTCACAAATGTTTCTTTTTGCCTCCATCGTGTTATTCCCATTTTGGAACTTGTGACGGATCTTTAAACGACCTCCACACAAATCCTCTTGGGGGAATCTTTGGGCTAGCATTCGCGTTAATTCACAGCCATCCCTCTCAAGAAGAAACCCTGATATGGAGATTGGTTTGTCTCTATAAAGTCAGGGTTTTGTAATTGTGAGATGGAAGAAGCGGAGAAACTGTTGCGGCGTTACGAAAGTGAGGTTTAATTGATTTTTACAACTTGAGTTTGCCACTATACTAAATTAATGGATTGGGATTTTATAGTCTAAGATAGATTAGGTTAAATTTAGCTGATTGCTTGTGCTTGTTCCCTTAGGGTTCATTGCTTTCTTTATATCACTTCTAGGGCATCCTTTTGTGGTTGATTGGTATGCTTGAATAATAATAAAATAATAATTATTATGGAAGTTTCGGGTTATGCTTTGTTTCCTCCCACACCCTTAGGTAGGCAGGATGGCGAGAGAGTGACTTCAGGGTGAAGTCGCTCACAAACTGAAACAACATACAATGTCTAACAAGTGTTTTGGAGGTGTGTTAGAGTGGCAAAGTAATATGACAGGATTATAAAAATCAAACTTTATTTCCACCACTACAACCAACAACAAATAAAAATAAGTTCGAAATATATATATTCCCTTCGTCAGAGTTGAATTCTAGGATGATAGAAGAAATGCCGGAAGACATTTTTTCCGACCAATGAGATTCAACAACCAATAAGATGAAAGGATCAAGGATCGATACTGTTAGTAAGGATCATCCGATATGATGACTAAGGATGATCCGATATTATGAAAGTACACTACAAGTGCACTTTTTATTCACTCATGTTGACAGTTTTATAAGTTAAAAAAAAACTGACTAAAATTCCAAAAAAATTTTTTTTTGTATAAATCATCAATAGTATACTAATCTAACTGCTTAAACATGTTTCTTTGAATATAATTTTTGCTAAGGATCGACAACGCATAAAAATTCACGTGTTCAAAAACTACAGAACTTTCCCTTATACCCAACATATCTAACGGATGAAGCTGGATGGTCCAAAACTGAATTCTGTATCAATATCATGAATAGATTATTATTTTGTAATCTAACAATTGACAGATGCAGAAAATTTCTTCCAAATTCAACTGTTTTCGTTTAAAATCTGATCTTATTTAGAATACATAAAAAAAATATACTTTTATAAATCATTCCTTCCATTTTATGAATTTTAAGGTATTACAAACCTCTCTTTATTTTTATAGGAGAAAAGCGACACATCCACACTCACTTACTCATCATGAGGTCTCAGGAGCTATTCGACCTACAGGATTGAAACTTCTCTCTCTCATTGACGTGTCTCTTCTGTTAAGTAGAGATCTGCCGAGACCGTGTTTTGCATGAATCGATCCTCAAGGTGGCTGTGGAGGTATTGGAGATATAAATTCCATTTTGAACTATTAGACCTAGAGAGTTTACAGAACGTAAATATGTTTCTTTTTAAAGCAGATATCCGCTAAGAATTGTTTTTTTGGAAATGAACTCTCGAGGAGAGTTGCAGGGGGCTTTCTGTCTTGAATGAACAAATAATTAAAAACTGATTTTAAATATATCATAAGGTTTTTAAATAATTTCTTCGGGTTTCTTTCTATATATATTTCCTATATTTCTCTTTCGGATTTCTTTTTTTTCTTTTTCAATTTTCTTTCTCGTTTGATCAAACCGTTAAAACATTAATTCGCATTTAGAGTAGGGGTACTTAACCTTTTTTCTGCCGGGTCGCATACATATATTAGCTACTTCACGCGGGCTGCAACAGGAGGATTAACGGAGAGGGGGAGGGGAAAATACTTTAAGACCAAGATATAGAAAATTTAAAATGTGGAAATTGATCAAAATTTTAAAACTCCAATTTTGCTTCTTTTAATTATTACTTTTTATATTTGTCACTGATTCTTTCTAAATTGAAAGAATTTAAGAATCACTCTTTCACAAAAAACGATTACATATGATTACCAATGATACAATGGTATAGAAAATTTCATAAGGTGCCTTTGTTATCGATGTGACATTATCATTGACAAAACACTTTTTTGCTGTTGTGAAAGTTATTCAAGAATGCCTATTTATCATCTCTTGAAAGATATGTTCAAGGAGAAGTGTCATTGAACGATTCCTGTTTATTGGTATTTTTTAAATACACTCGTGACAAATCAAACAATTACCGAACCATGCTTGTTTTTTACTAAAAAATAATCAACTTCCCAATCGTCTTGAAACAATCTATTTTCTGCGAATATTTTTCGCTTGCAAGATGTGAAAGATAGCTAAAAATTAGTTCCACTCATAAAATGGTCGCTACTCCACTGTTGTCTGTTATCACTAACTGTAACCATTACAAATAGAAAAAGAATATCAATTCGCACTTATACAACACTGACGACAAAAAGCAAAATTGATATATTTGATTTCTTGACACCAAATTTTTAATATATTGTTTTTAAATAAGTGAATTTTTCAGTGCAGTGGGCACTGACCAGGCTACTTAAAAAGGCTCGGTGGGCCGCAAGTTGAGTATCGCTGATCTAGAGGAAATACATTGAACAAAAAGAGATAGCCAGATCCCATTTCACAAATACATATAAGATTTAAAAATACTTCGAAAAAGTTTCATACTTAGAATAATTACAAAAATGCCAACTTTAGCAACTATACTTATAATAGCGGACAAACAATACATAAAATAAGTAATCTGGCAAATCTACCCATCTTTATATATAGAGAAGAAAGGCGACTCCCACTTGGGGAAAAAATCCCGTTTTTGAACTATTAGACCTAAAGACTTTAAATTTGATAAGCGTGTTTCTTTGTTGAGAAGGGATCCGCGAAAAATCGTTTTTGAGGAAATCGACCCCAAGAATAAAATTATTACGGCGAAAAATATGAATAAACTTTCGTTTTGGAAATTCAAGTCTTGCCCTTTTTAAATCAAGAGATGAAAGCTGTAAAAATCTTTTTCTGTACAACCTTGGTTTAATGCTAGGAATTAGATATCAATTACATAAAAACCAATATAGAGCTATATGATATAGCAAAATACCCAGTGATGCTAATGGGTAATAGTATTCAATATAAGATAGATAGTTTAACATATTTCTAAATAAATTAAATTATTAATTTAAATAGAAGAAATTTAAATTGAATTACTAATAGAAAGAGAAAAAGGAAAAAGACAAAGAAATTAAATTTCTGGAATGAAATTTTTTTTTCTGAAAAAAAATCTTCTAAAAATGTCTTGCAAGATGTGAAATGTTTTAAAATAAATCATGTTAATGTAATCAAAAGATAAATAAAAGAATTATAGTTTGACTCTTTTATTAAACAATAACAAATACAATCTTAAAAAATCCTGGCATTCAAAGAAGCATTTCGAATACAATGTATTCACGTTTAGAAAAATAACTGAAATAAATTTGTAGAAAAGAACCTTTTGAAAAGTATAAATTCATTAATAACAGAAATAGTCTGGATTATGACAAAAACAAAACGATACTGTGTGTTAAGAATTCCGTTCCACTGCCACGTGACTTTAATTTTTTTAAAATGTCATTTTATTATATTATTTGGTTTTTTATTTCATGCGAATTATTCTGTGGCAACGACATTACATTTTGTGATCTCCAGAAATATTTAATTGGAAGTTCTTTTGTAAGAAGAACTTTGCTGTGATATCTTATAAAAAATTTGATTCTAGCACGAGAGGTGCTTATTTTATTTATTTAATCTTAGAAATTCTTAAGTGAAATCAGGTATGAAATTATTTTTTGTAGTAAAAATTTATATATGCCAGTGCATATTTCCTATAAAAGTTTTTTTTAAAATTTAATTTTTTGTCAGTATTCCATGCTTTTTCAAGCAAATATTATTTGTTTGATTAGGTATATAACACATACCAATTTGCGTGTAAATTTTTACGTTTACCAATGGTCATGAATCGGAATAGTTTAAAATAGTAAAAAGTCTTCTATTTTTTCGGACGTTTTTTAGATATATATGAAAACGAGTATTTATATGAACTCATCTGAATTATTAGAGAGCCGCCATGTAACATTAGTTCGCATGATTTGTTTTTTCAATTGTTCTTTCGAGAATTTTTTTTCTTTTTTGATTGATCGAAATCAAAACGAATAATTTTATATTAGGTAACTTAATATCAGTCCGCTGTGCGCCAAGTTGGGTGATATTACAATGTGGTTGCCTTGAGTTTTAACGTTTGGTTCTGTGATTGCCATTATTATTACGTAAGTGCATCAGAATTAATTTTTTATATTCGTTTCTTTTTATGGCTGTAGTAGCCTATTAATTTCAGACGATTTTAATTCAATTTTGTACAAATTTAACCATTTCCATACTTAACGTTTAGATTGCAGCTTTCGTAGTCTGTCGTTTGTTCGAACATGGAAATTTGAACAATATTGGTGAGTTCCATGATCTATTTTTAAAGTATATGAGGGCTATGCTTTTTCAATTTTTACGAACCAAAGGATTGCCAAATTCACATTTTCTGTCTATTTTATTCTCAATTTTTGATTAAGATTTTGCCTATTTCGGCTGTCATGAAATGTGATACGTAACCAACGAAATAAAAATGTTCACAGAAAGTTAAGAAGTTTGGACGGTCGTATGTTATACGGCTTATTGCGCGACCACAATACAAATCTATCAGACGTAATTCTTTTTTCTCACTAACAGTTTTTTTTTTTTTTTTGTTGTGAATTCCACTTATTTAACTTTTTAATTTATGCATTTTCAAACTTTTCTTTTCGGTGAAATTTATTAAAGGAACTCGGAATATTTAGATGTATTGAAATTCTACGAGTTTTAATTTCAATATATATCCGAATTCCTGGAATATATTGAAAATTTATTCGTTGAATTGGATTCATAATCTTCATAATCTTCACAATTTTTTTTCTCCTAAAATAAATTTCTTTTTCGGCCTGAATTTTGAAATTTTTAATTACTATTATTATTATTTTCATTTTCTTCACATACTATTTCTCAATTTTTTTTCTTTTTTCCAGCATTTCAAATACCTCATTTTTCTATTTCTTTTAATCGGGTACTGTATTCTTTCAATTGTTGTCCACAAAAAAAGTAAGTACTTTTTGCTTTATTTTGTTTTTGTTTTAAATTAATGTAATTGAACTCTTTTTTTCAGAAATAAGCCATTCTTTTAAGAGGGTTCACCCATGTAATGGGTTCAAAAAAATCAGAACTTTTTTTTCATAAGTTGCTTTTTAACATGCCTAGAATACGGTGGTAAAGTGATTTTTAAAATTCGAAGTCGCTTTAAAGAAGCAGGTATTAGAAGAGCCGCTTTTCGTAACGTTAAGATTTTCATTGTGTTTAATCGGAATTCAAACTTTAAACGCGTTTTTCTCAAAGCTGTATTTTTCAAACTTTCCTCCATCATATCTCAAGTGAGTGAATATTAACGTCCACTGTTCAGCTACACGAGTGGTTTTGGGGACGGTCGCTTAATTTTGAACCATGGTCAAGTGACGCGGACGACACCTGAGCTGGCACCCCCTCTCCTAACTACCACACCACACCAACGGAGGACGTTTGAGCTCTCGACAGATTTTACGTGCATCGCGCTCCTACACAGCGGGTCTTCAGTGGTACTAGATCGAACTCATGACACGCTAGCCACGATCCATGCCTAGACCACTCGGCTACCGCGGCCACCATCATATCTCAA
>BMAO01034468.1:0-44915 GCA_019973975.1 Trichonephila clavata | reverse complement strand
AATTTGAGCAAAACTACCTTAATTATGAAACATTTAGGAAATTATTTCTTAATGAATGGAGTAAACATTTATTTTTTTAATTAGAAGATAATACCTTGAAATTAGATAATTTTTTAATCTTCTGGTTTAATGAAGTTATATGGTTTAATAGTAATATTAAAATATCTGGATAAGAATATGTATGAAGCTTAAGGAATTAAATACAGACCAACCACATGCGGAAAGCTCTGGCAAAAAAGCTCCATGTAGCTGTGTTAATCTAGATATCACGAGCTCGTGGTCGGAAAGTCATGATGCTCTGAAGAGAGGCTGGTGCATGTTAAACATGTCTTGGCTCTAAGTCCTCTAGTTGGAGTAGTGTGGTAGTTTGAAAGAGAGGGTGCCAATTTTTTAGGTATCTCCCTCGGCATTTGACCGGTACAATATTACGAGATCCGTCGGCAATTGCCCCTCTTGTTGTTTTATAGTGCGACGTGAATAAACGCCCATTCACACTGGCTAGCTTGATAAAGACCAAAATGGTCGTGTGCTCACGATCACAACCTCGAGGCAGGCTAGTCGTGACCTGTCCTGGTGCCAGTGAAAGCTCGCCATATAGAAAAGCTGATACGCGTTAAATCTGTCGTGGTATGGAAGTTAAAAAAAAGGGTTTCCGCCACAGGTGTCGTCATTGTCACTTGACCGAGGTTGAAGATTATGAGGCCTGTCGGCAATTACCCTCTTATTATTTAGGAGTGTGACATGAATAAGAAATCAAATCAGGTTATGTCGATGGGTCTTGCGAGATCTGACTTTTCTGTTATTTCATTTTTTTGGTAAACAAAAACAGCATATTGATTTAATATTTTTAAACATGGATTAGATGCACTTCCTTCTCCTCAACCTTAATTATTTATTTTACCCTGCGATGAAATGAATGCGTTAATAAAGAAAGTGGAACCAGGACTCTTTTTGTCTAGGTCGATCTATAGCAATGCTACCCAACTTTTAATCGCCGCGGCTCGCCGAAGGGAGAAGGGGGACTTGATTGTATATATTTTAGATTGTTTTGACTTAATAATTTTAATTTTATTTTATTTAAATATGAATTCAGAATAAAATACAATTATACCAAAAAATTAATATAAAGTTATTTCACATAGAATATAAAGGGACTTCCGTGGAAAGTCGCTCAAACCCGAGAGAAATACACCATAGTAAATAAAATAGAAATGATTTAATATTCCTTGGGAGACTCGATACCACTTGATCCATGAACCAGTACCGGTCCGCGGCTTGAAAGTTGGGGACCACTGAACTATAATAATGAATTTCCCTGCTTGAATATCCTTAATCGCAAAGCAAAACGGAACACTATTTACCCGGAGAGTTACTTAGGACGCTCCCTGCTGAGCGAACATAAGCTATAAAGCCTCGATACTTAATTCTTTTCAATAAGCTTCTAATTTTTAAAAATTAATATCCCCTTATGTAGCATGAATAATATTATGTAAAATTTCTGAAATAATTTTGAAACAATATTTAAAACAACAAATTAAATCCGTTACTAAACCACCTTCTATGGCAGGAAATCCCTCACTTTGAATCCAACTGAACTAAACACTAACATTTACGTGATATACTAGTAGAAGAGACGGGTGGATCACTTCGTCGAAAATTACGAAACCTGTTGCCAATAGCTAGTCGGTGGTGCAGTTGTAGTGCGACTTTAAATCCGCTGAATCGAATCATTAATCATAGTATAGATCAGGGGTGGCGAATCCCCCCCAGTGGCACGTGACACAATATTTTGGGCACTCCACCGATCAAAACGGCCTGCATTTTAGTTCAAAATAACTAAGTTTATTATGGAGTATTATGATCAAACGCGATTGATTTGTCGCTGAGGGGAGCACACTCGCTTGTTATTGTCTTGCCTTAGTTACGTCGTGGACTACAATTGGGAATGATGCGAAGTTTGTCTACGTATAGCCTAATAAATTTCGTTGACACAACTGTATTTTAAAGTTTATTTGTGTTATATTTACGGTTTTTAACCAATTTAACATGGCTAGTTCAGGAAAAAACAATGACTGCAAGATGTAAGCATAACAAAGAATTTCAAACTTGGTGGAACGAGAAGCAGGGCATGATTATTGAAGGAGACAAAGCGGTGTGAATTTTATGTTTTGGAACAATTGTATGTAGAACGTAGTCTGTAAAACAGTTTCAGTCACATTTAAGTGTTTGAAGAAGCTGGCTCATGCTATTTGAACCATGTTTCATCTACCTGTGCTTTCGTGTCATTATTTTCAGAGATGAATAACATTAAAGACTCTCTTGGAATCCGTTTGGCAGATGACTCCAATTCAGCATGCATTCTGCTAAAAGTAACATCTTACAGTCCTAATCTGTTTGTCGTCTAATCTGTAATATCAAAATCCCGCTAATGTTACTTTATAATTTTAATTACACGTATAACTAAAACATTTAATACTATACAGTACAAAATATATTTTTCATAATAAATAGAGTTTTGAGTTGTTAGTGTAGTTAGTTTTATTATTTCCCCAAAAATAGCAAATAATAATTATTTGACGGCACGTCTATACCTCATTAAACATTTCTTTAAAAAAAATGACACGTTCGCCACCCTGGTATGGATCAATATTTATTGAAATTAAATATTTTGTTATACAATTAAATGAACTGCTAATGCTGTTAATGAGGCCAACATATAAGTATATATATATATACATCTATACATATATATATGGAAGTTTTCATTTTACTTATATGTTGGCCTCATTTAATAAGAAACATATATATATTGCATAACTTAACCTAATTAAATAATACAAACCTAATCTTCCTTACATTTTATTTGCAATAGACTCAATATGTAGACTCGGTTGTTATTTTCCGGAGTTATTTAATTTAAGTCCAACTTCTCACTCTTTCATGACACATCAAATTTAAGAAATTAATCAATTATCGACACACGCAGAAAATTTATAACCTAATTTCTACTGTTTAGCTGAAATTTCAATATTTAATGTTTGGAATTCTAATTTCAGTCATACCTCTGACAGATCATCTCGGTCGTGAGACCCTCTTAATTGTGTAGAATATATTTGTGCAAATGGTTTCTCTAACAAACACTTCAAAGGTCGTTGTAATAAATGGCGAGGTTGGAAATCGAGCAGTGTGGTTGCAGTGGGACGATTACTATTCGAATTTTGATTTAAAGGTTTAACAAATAAATATATAGTGGCAACGGTCTGAAGAATCTTAATGCATGTAACTATATTGTGAAATCTGGCAACAAAAGTAAATATTATTATACCAAAATATTCTAAGAAATATTTATTTAGCAATTTTCTTACCTTGCAAAGAATTTTTCCTCTCTCAATTTCATTATATTATTAATAACATGGTAGATTAGGAATTATGATTGGATGCCTTTTTACCGAGTTCTTTTAGTTACTTGCCGGAAAGGAAAAAAACGAGTTTCATATTTTCTTCTCTGACCATTCTTGATACACAAGAAGAAACTTACTGAAACGAAATATCTTTAGACATTTCGTTTTTAGGAACAAACACATCTTTCTTTCTATAAAGTCAAGTTTCATTTCCTTCCTAGAGAACAATTTATATAACATTTCTTTATTTTTGGAATCAATAGAAAAAATTTTCTTGTGAAACTTTGGTTTCTGTGATTTTCAATAAATCAAAATTCAAGACATCTATAAAAATTTATAATTTTCCTGATCCACAACTTTTTAAATATCATTAAATTAAGCTTATAATAGTTAAGATGATCTTTTAGCTTTTATGTAAGTCATTATTTTTTTTATTCTAAATTTTGAAAAACAGTATTTCGCCTTATGGCAACAACACTTATTTTCTATACTTTTTTGGATTTAGTTTTTAAAATAAATTCCGTAACTTTATGAAATTCATGTTTCTGCAACCAAAAAAAGCCTGGATATTACTTTTTTTTTAAAGACAATACGTTAATATTTGAGTTATGCATTTCCGGCTTTCTAACGTATAGGGATTGTAAATATATTTTTTAACTCACATTTAAGACTCGTTTCTTTTTCAAAATATTTCATTTAAAATATTTTACAGAAACAGGGAAATATTCAGAAACAAAAAACCGCATAAAACTACATTTCATACTATGCACATTTATATAAATATCAAAAAATTCAAAACCCATAAATGCAATAATTATTATCTGCAGTATCCCTTTCTTATTCTTTTCTTGAAAAACCCTGTGTGTTGACTTTCAGTTGTTTGAGATTAAATTTCACAGAATCGTTTCTCATTTCTTTAATGTCTGAAGAAACTCAATTAATCTTTGTTTAAATGTCTAGCTATCGTCCGAGCAAAATTAATTTTATCGAAATTCTGTTAAAGCTAGGTTCATAATTTTAATTTTAAACTTCTTCCAAAATGTGTGTATGTTTCTTGTAGATGTCAACTATGGCGATGCTTATCTAAAATAAATTATGCTGTAGTTTGCAAATGAGGGGCTATAAAAAGAGTATTCAAAAATTAAATCTTTATCGCTATTTAAAAAGGAAGCTTATTTTTGAAATACGTTATTTATAGGTTAGCTCATTTATATTAAGGTATCCGACTGGTTGCGACAACTTTTTTTTTAAAAAAGGAGGTATGGTGATTTTTTTGTTATTTTTAGATTTATTTAGTGCATTTTAAGAAAAATGTGCTAAAATTAAGAAGAGAAAAAGAAATTATTATTACTAAAATGAGAAAAAATAGGTCAAAATTGACAAAAAATAACATAAACGCGGCCATTCTGCACCAAAGGTTTATGAACAAATTTTAAATTTTTTCAATCTAATGTGTTGCTATATTATTCAATTTTGAAATGACCTCCAGGATAAGAGATATTTTCTTTTTTACAATAACTATAGCACTTTATCTCGGTTACTATATGAAAATGCTTAAAAAGACAGTGATTATATTCACATAAGGGACTGTAAATTTTGTAATAAAACAGTGATTGATAAATCTGAAGGTTAAAACAATTCTACTATTATACAGAACTTACCGAAAAATTTCAGTTAATTATGTTCAAAACCTTTTTAGCAATCGCTGACCCTGTTTGATTATTTTCAAAAAATCACATTTCGAGTAAAACGCGTTTTAAAGTATGACATATATCTTGCTTAAAGAAATGACATCTGCTTTTACTAAAACACTTGTAATTTTTGTTCTAGTAAACGGAAAATGATAAACTTGGTATTTTTATAAAGTTATGCCTAAAATAAATTCATACAAAAAATTTGTTCATTTTTGGAAAATTCACAGTTTTAGGGTAGTCGGATACCTTAATACAATTCGGATGAATTACAATCATATTACATTTAACAGTTTTTTTACAATTTTTTTATAAACACAATTAAAGCAAACATGTATACTTAAAAAACCAGAAAGATTTTTCAAAAATTAGCCTTTTTTTGTCGAATGAGCAAGGGCTAGTTTTTCAAATAAAATAATTGAATGAATAAATGCCTTAAAAGTTGGAAGAGCAAATTATCTTGGTTACAGGAATGAATAAAGTGTGGTTAAGTTTAAAACTCGAACTCACAAAAGCCATTGCGTGTAACGCTAATAGCTACTTAACAGAACTAAAATAAGTAGTTGGCCAAGGTTCAGAATAATGACGTCTGCAGCCAATAACCATTGCGTAAGTCTCTTCCGCAATCTTAATTCAACTAAATCAAATCATAAGTTTTAACTTCAAGTCAATGCAAGTTCAAAACAGCTATTTTTATATAATATTTTTACAGCATAATTTCTTTATACATATTTAATGGAATGTAAGCATTATATGGACAAGAAATGTAGTTTTTATTTATATATTATGCTAACCAGAGAAAAGCAAGGTTAAATTTTTAAAATGAATCTCAACAATCCAGCTAGCAAGCAAAAGATTTAAAGTATCCGACTACCCCAAAAATGTGAATTTTGCAAAAATTGACATATTTTTTATGATCTTATTTTATAGACCATTTATTAGCTTTATAAAAAATACCAAGTTTATTTTCCATTCACTAGAACAAAAACTACAAGTGTTTTAGTAAAAGCAGATGCCATTTACTTTAAGCAAGATGTCATACTTTAAAATGCATTTTACTCGAAATGTGTTTGTTTGAAAATGCTGAAACGAGGCCAGCGATTGCTCAAAAAGTTTTGGAAATAATTAACTGAAATTTTTTGTGTATGTTCTGTATAATAGTAGAAGTGTTTTAACCTTCAGATTTATCAATCACTGTTTTGTTACAAAATTTACAGTCCCTCATGTTAATATAATCACTGTTTTTATAAGCAATTTCATATAATAACTATGATAAAGTGCTCTAGTTTTTGTAAAAATCAAAATATCTCTTATCCTGAAGGTCATTTCAAAAATGAACAACATAGCAACACATCAGAATTGAAAATTTGTTTATAAACTTTTGGTACAGAATGGGCCCCGTTTGTGTTATTTTTTGTAAATTTTTACCTATTTTTTCCCATTTTAGTAATAATAATTTATTTTTCTCTTCTTAATTTTAGCAAATTTTTCTTAAAATGTACTAAACAAATCTAAAAATCGTAAAAAAAAAAAAAATCGTAAGTAGTCGGATACCTTAAGGCAGGGAATAAAACATCTGCACCCACAATGAATCGATTATTCTAAACTATTGTTTAAAAGAGCTTTAATATAGTCATAAAATTAGAAACCATGGTTTTTAATAACACTAATACGCTCTTCAATAATAAAATATATCTGCTCGTAATATAAAAAAAATTTATCTATTGAATAGTTATATCTGTCACGTTTTAAGTAAATGTTTTTAAACAAAACACTTCTGGTGTCCTAGCTGAAAATGTTTTCAACTTAACAAACATTCTGCTTCGCCCTTAATAATAGCTTTCAAGAAAAAAATTATAATTCTAGAGAAAAATTTATTGAAGGAAAAGCTCAAGACTAACCCCGCTTTATATAACTTTTCTGAATTTTGATTGTGCTTAAACATCTGCATAACATTCCGTACATAATTTAAGTAGTAAGGATATTCTTGATTTTCCTTTTTTGAAACCACAGGCAAATCGTAACGGTGAGGTATAAAACAAAAACTTCCAATATTGTTTCGAAGTTAGTCGTCTTTCAATTAAAAGAAAGCTCCCCACACAATACTCAGGCAGGTTCTTTCGTAAATCGTACTTATTCTGGAACTCTCTTAAAATTACAGTAGATTTTCTTCTAACAGGAAAGCACATTACACGCATGTATAACAAAAAAAAATTGACCATATTCAAAAATCACCCAAATAAAGAGCACATCAATTCAAATATGTTCACACGTTTTGGCATTCGGCAAATGAAATGCACTGTCACTGTCAAATGTTTTTCTCCATATTACTTCCTTGCACATACTTAAAAAGATTGGGGAAAATCTTCTAGTACCTTTCAACGTTTTCTCGCCAGATTTACCATCCTGGAGTCAATTACCGCCAATTAATCGCTTAGATTCTCCTGGACTTTTCTAGGAGCATATATATTTGAAGTCAAATTTGGCGACTAAATTTGTCACCAAGGTCTTTATTATATTAATTTAGTATTATGAAAGGAAAAAAATTCTTCCTTGACTCAACAAACGATCTCACCGGCCACAATACCTTTTTGGCATGTAAGCATACAAAATTCCCCCGTAATAAAATATGTTACAATTAAAACCCTATCTCAGAATACTAAATATTGATAGCTTATGAAAATGGATTTCTTAAACTGATTAAAAACTTTTAATGTTGACTTTTTATGTATCAACTGAATATTTTCTGTATATTTTAAGCTTTTAAATGCAATATTTTATGAAATTTTTCTCCTTCAGAGTTTTATTCTGTTTTTAGAAAACTAGCAGATTAAGTATAAATAAATCAAGATTCTGTCTCATTTTTCTCAGAGCAATTTCTTCGCCAAGAAGGCAAGTTTCTTGTTTCCTTCTTGGAAGCTTCGTAACGAAATAAGAGTAAACTTGTTGCTGAAACGAAATACCTGAAGACATTTGGTTTCTGAGCGACGTTTTTCACTACAATTTCCTTTCCTCCTTCATTTTCCGAAGAACAGCAAATCTTTTTTTTTTCCTTCTAAGGAGATCAATCTCAATTTAGGATTCTTTTTTTTTCTAACCTTTTGTGCAGAAGATACTTCCAAAATGAGTAAATCTGATACTTTCTCTAGGCTCTTAAGAAGAAATGGTTTTTGAAACTCGAGACAAAAAATTGTGGCTTAATTAATTACGTTAACTTAGAAGTCTGCATAAATTTGACATTATTTTTCACAAACTTTGATTTACACCCGCATAAGAATAAAAAAATTCAATGAGGTGAAAGAAATATTTGACTTTTATAATAAAAGTTTTATTTCAATTATCAAAAGTTTTCATTTGAATTTTAATACATGACTGAGTGTTTATTAACGTCGAACTATACAGCAACACGAGGGTTATTGGCGACATGGTCAATTAACGAGAATAACATCCGCGCTCTGGCACTCCTTTAACCAAACTACCACACCATGCCAAACGGAGAACTTGGGCCTCGATAGATTTAAATGTATCAGCCCTTCTATACGGTGAGTTTTAAATGGCACTAGGGCTCAGTGGAGTAACGGGAAACATTAGGACCTCCCTGCTAAGTCAAGTTTTTGGCCCCCAGCCGGATCTTACAAAGGATAGCAAAACCATATGTAATTGACGTCAGTCAGACTTTGGGCCCCCTAGAACCCTGCCCCCTCCCCTGCGATGTGGTTCATAGGGCTCACACTCATGACATACTGCCGTAAGCTCGTGACCAGTGGCTTAACATACACCCCCGTATCGCGGGGGAGGGGGGGGTAAAACTTGACTTACACCAAGTACGTAAGATCTTACACCACCCTGTGTAAGATCCTCTAATAATCTCCGTTAAGCTATTTACTGCTCGTGACCATGACCACTAGGCTTCTGCGGCCTTTACAAATAAGAGCAACGTTATTAAAGTTATTTCTACCAATCCCTACCATATTCTGGCATTTATCTGTGTAAGCAAGCAACACCCAATTAAAGAAAACTTTTTTTAAGACAAAAAAAAAATGACCATTAATCACTAGTTTTCCTTCTTTTTGTAATGATAAAGGTTTTGAAACATTTAAAACATTTTGTTACGGAATTTTATTATAATTACATAATGTATCAACAATATTTAAAGAATAGGAATCAAAATTCAGTATTTGTTTAATAAATTTTATCTGTTTAATTAATGATTCACGTTTCTTTCTTTTCAGTTAAAACGATTATCTCATCTCTTGGCAAGGAGGCGTATACCTGGTGAGCACAGAAGGAGGAGTCATTTCACCGAAGAAAGACGATTGGCTGAAATTATCAATCCACCGGATGGAGAGGTATATTGTGTGCTCAATATATATATATATATTTCACTTTTTCTGGAACTTGAAACAAAATTTTGTACATATTCAATGTCCCAATCAACTCAAACATAGATTTTTGTGCTACAATATCTGGGACAGTAGAATTATTTCATTACAGGAAATCATCTTTTAGCCTGATTACACTTTTTGCTTAACACATTTATCCGTTTATAATCGATAATAAAAGACAAGAATGGAAGAGAGAGAGAGAGGCAGTTAACAAATACAAGTATAACAAACTACTGTGGTAGTTCGTGACTTAAGGTGGTATCACACGTAAAGTTTCCGTGCAATTTTTTCACCCAACTTTTCGCCAAATCTGAAGGGGAAGGGTTACCGTAAACAAAATGACATGCTCTGACGTCAGCCACTCTCTTTCTCCACATTGAAACATTACTCGCTGATTTTTCTGCTTCGAAAACGACCATCCAATATTCTTTCTTTTATTTCGCTGGCGCTTTTGCTTATGGGGGTAAACAGAAATGGAGCATCATTCTGTTTAAAATATTATACGCCGTTAAAATATTGTACACCATTAAAATATTATATGCCATATCTGATGCGAAGCTACCGCCATCTTGTTTGTGACGTAGGGCGCCGAAGAACCCCATTGGCTGGAATTTCAAGCAACTTTCATTTAGAGCAACTTTCTCAGCTCACTGGCAAAAAGTTGTTCGGAAGCCATTGTCATGGCAACGGAGTAAAAATTGCACAAATTGGACCAAAAATTGCACCAAACGTGCACGTGTGATAAGGCCTTTAGTGTAAAAATACTGCAAAATATCCCCAGCAATAGTGTATTAACATAGTATATTGATTGATCAATGCAAGTAAAAAACTTGATAGTGACTCACTTTTAACGTCCAACAACCAAAGTTCTACTTTACAAAAATATAACTTATGTGGAACTTACAGAGTTTTAATTTTAAAATTGCACTAAGAAAGTTCAACATTTTAGCCGAAATTGACGATTTAGTCAAACATATGTATTTCATATCAGTAGAAAAAAAAGTATGTGTGACATAAGTGAAACTGACGGAAGGACACAAAACGTTGGCAGTTGGTGTATTGAAAGTATGATTATAAAAATAACGTGCCCTTAAAAAGTAAATTTTTTTTTTAAAATTGCCGTAGATTTTTTTAAAATTTAGTGTTAAGGAAATTTTTCCTCTTTTTGCTGTACTCTTTGCCCTAGCTCAGCGATACTCAACCAGCGGCCAGCGAGCCGCATGTGGCCCACCAAGCCTTTTTAAATGGCCCAGTCATAACCCATTTTTCTGAAAAAAATTCATTTATTTATGAAAATTTGGTGGGAGATTCTTTGTTAAAAAATCAAATTCACATCAATTTTGCTTTTAGCTGTCGATGTCGTATGGGTGCGCATTGATATATTTTTTTCCGATTAGTGATAACAGACAACAGTGGAGTAGCGACCATTTTGTGAGTGGGATTAATTTTTAACTATCTTTCATATCTTGCAAGCTAAAAATATTCGAAGAAAATAGATTGCTTCAAGACGATTGGGAAGTGGATTATTTTGTTGTGAAAAACAAGCATTGTTCAAAAATTGTTTAATTTGTCACGGAAGTGTGTTTAAAAAATACCAATAACCAGGAATCGTTCAATGACCCTTTTCCTCGAAGATCTCTTTGAAGAGATGATATAAATAGGCTTTCTTGAACAATCTTTACAACAGCAAAGAAATGATTTGTCAGTGGTAAGATCACAGCTATAACAAAGGCACCCTATGAAATTTGTTATATCATTGGTAATCATATGAAACCGTTGATACAGAAACTGAAGAAAGAGCGATTCTTAAACGCTTCCAATTAGAAAAATTCAGTAATAAAAATAAAAAATAATTTTTAAAAAAAAAAGAGTAGTTTTAATATTTTGATAAATTTCTACAGTTTAAATTTTCTATGTTATCTTGGTCTTAAAGCATTTATTCCGCCCCCCCCCCTCCATTAATCCTCCTGTTGCGACCCGCGTGAAATAGGCATCATATGTATGCGGCCCGCGTGAAATAGCTAACATATGTATGTGGCCCGGCAGAAAAAAAGGTTGAGAACTCCTGGCCTAGCTCTTGAACTAAATGTTGTAGGTTAAAATTTTTCACTGTCGGAGAGAGATTGGTCGCATGGTAACGCCATACTAAGAAGCTACATTACAGCAATTAGAGACGAACCTTAATACGCCTTAATATTATTAACCTCAGCCAACTGTCGAGAATGACACCTAAGCTGGCAACAAACGTCCAATGAACTCTCCAAACGTTCACACCACGCCAATGTGAAAATTTTGAGCCTCGATAGATTTAATGGGCATCAGACCCTCTATATGCCAGGTCTCCAGTAACACTAGGATTCGAACTCATGATTAGATACAAATAATGTCGGTCACGAGCTCGAGTCTATGACTTGGTACTGAGCTCTGCAACATAAGAAGTCGCCGCGGTAGCCGAGTAGTCTAGGCATCGGATCGTTGCTAGCATGTCATGAGTCCGATCCCAGCCTTGTAGGGGAGCGATGCACGCGTAAAATCTGTCGAGAGCTCAAACGTCATCCCGTTGGTGTGGTGTGGTAGTTAGGCGAGGGAGTGCCAACTCAGGTGTCGTCCGTGTCACTTGACCATGGTTCAAAATTACGCGGACCGTCCCAAAAATCCCTCGTGTAGCTGAATAGTCGAACGTTAATATTCAGTCACTCACTGCAACATAAGAAAGATCTAAATTTTTTTAAGGGGACTTATCTTAATATTAAGGTCAGCTCATCCTTTCATCCCTTCTGTGGGTCGTTAAATGAGTACCAAGCTTTCTTCGAATCTAAACACTGGGGGTTTCGCGTCAGACTGACCCCCTGACCGGAGAATTTGCTCATGCACCTCAATACCCAATGTCACGAAGATTGAGACGGTACAGTAGGCCTTCGTCCGGCATGGGCTACTGCCGGACCAAGATATAGAATAGTGTGTAAACTAATTTGAAAATATTTTTGTTTTTCTAAAAAAAAAGCAATTATCTCCAATTTTTTAAAGCCATACTCCGTTTTTGAAATCCGTCGACCAAGCAACATGTTTATTTAAATAGCATATGGAATGAGAATTTAGCTTTTTATAAGAATATGAATCGGGGGGAATTATCTATTAGAGGGTTTTATGCAGATTTTAACTGGGAGTTTAAGTAAGTTTTTAGGTTTTCGTCTTTTTCTTCTTCACTAAGAAAGATTACCACTCCTCTACGAATAGTTTCTGGCATATGTTGTATCACATGACGCCAAGTTCTATCTTTACTTCCGACAACCCCCAGATTGTTGGATTTTATTTTAAAAATCCATCCATACAAAGAATCGGTACTTGTCTAACATAAAAAAAAAATCTTTCTGAAAGAATGGTTCTATTAAAGAGGCACAGAATAATTAGCGTTTCGAAAAAAAGCGGGGGAAAAGCGTTTTCGAAAAAGCTCTATAATTAATTACCTAACATTGGCCTGATGATATTACGAAACGAATTACATGATGACATTATTTATAATTTATAATTATGATGACATTAGGATGATTATATCGACATTATGATGATTATTATGATTTATCGGTGGTCCAAATTAATTGGACATCAGAGCTTGTTTTAGTAGACGGACAAATAAAAACGTATGCATGCTTTGCCTTTTTTAGATATTTTAATATACATTATCTATCATGTAACACACTTATACAGCTGCAAAAACAAACAGAATCAAATAATCAATTACACACAATAATCGATTCAAACGGAGGAAATCGTAACAGGCATTATTGTTGTGTGTGTGCCTCTTGCTTACAATCAAAATATTTATTATTAAGTACTTAACTCTGTGACGGATCTATACGCGGCCTCTAACTAACTCCTTGGGGATTATTTAAGGGGAAGAATTATTTCAACCAACTTTCACCGAAGATAAGAAAACGTGATTATGCAAATTAAGTTTATTATATAAATTCTGTATTCCGCGAGTTTTGAGAGTTAGTGAAGTGAGAACCTAAGATTATTAAAGTGAGAATTTAAACTTACCAAAGTGAGGATAGCTCGGATGTGAAGTGATCAAGCCAACTATTAGTGTTCAAGGCCTCAGCTAAAGGATTTTGAATTATAAGAGTTCAGGTACTGTGCTCATTATTTAAATAGAAGTTAAAGAGTAAATTGTTAGTGCGCGTCCGAGTTAAAAACGAACTTGTATAAGTTATAGTAGGAATATAATTGAATGTCCATAAATATTTATCCCCATGCTATCTGGTTTCACCTTCGCGTTCTAGTTGTTGATCAAAACTATCTTAATTGGATTATTATTGTGTCTCTGTTGAATATTGTGAGAATAAAACAATTTCAGTGAATCATGTCGTCTGATCAATTAGTTCCTCCCACACATCTAGCCGGGCCGGAAAGTAGACAAGGGGGGGGGGTAAACTCTTTCAACACAGCAGTCCCCTTTTCAAATTGGATAAACTGTCGCAACAATTAGGAACGAAAAATAGAAGGTTTTCTCGAAATGAAGTTTTTTAAAGAATTCTTGTATGCAAAATATATTTTGCTATTCAAATTTCATTTCAAAGCTTCGGAATTTTAAATTTATATTTTTTTATCGTATAGCACATGGTATTTTGATTGTCTTATTTAGAAATATTTACTATTCATGAAATACTTGGATTGTGTTTATTTGGAAATATTCATTCGGAGAGATTCCACAGGTTTTTTTTTTCTTTTTCTTAATATTGATTCGATTTATAAATAGATAACATAATTCGTTGTTGTTTATTTGAAATGAATAAAAAATTCTATAAATAAAGTTTTCTTTTAAATTTTTAACCAATAAGCATTTTAAATATACAAAAAAAAAGCAAACATGTCTAATAATTCTAAAAGCTATTAATATTTTTCAAGAAGTTTTTGTGCAGGATATAAGCTTATGCTAAGCATAATTGTGGTGAATTTCATGAAGAGTCAATAAAGGTTACAGATTTCAATTGCTTAAAAATACTTGACTCTTAAAAGAAAACGAAATGCTTGTAATTATTGTCAATGTTAATACAAGCCTAGAATTGGAAAAACAAAGAAATATTGTAATGTTAATAATTGGAATATTTCCAATGTCTTTCACAAATTGAACTTTACATTGAGAATCTTAAAGCATACACTTGCCTCCGAAAGTCTGCGTACAGGCGATCATCTTTCATATTCATGCAAAAATGGCAAAGAAATGAAGTCTTTCAGAAGCAATACTATTTATTATTGATACATCTAAAGTCGTTAATTCAAATAGTATAAGCAACAATCACCTGAATATTATATAAAATAATGCAAATATTTATAACTTAAGAACTACACAAATCGTGTGCGTCAAAAGTCTACGTACACTGGAAAAAAACCTTTACAATAATGGATTGTAACTAAAAGTTAATACTTTTTTAAGCTATTCCGTTCTTTCTATAATTCTCTCATCATATTTGGCAGGGATTTAACTAGCATAGTTGCCTCATCTATAGATATTTTGATCCATTCTTCTACTGTGACAGATTTGAGCATTTCCATGGATGTTATTACGTTTCTCATGATTATTAACTCGATTAAATCCCATAAATGCTGTATTGGGCTTAGGTCTGGGGACTAGGATGGCCTAAGGGATTGGTTTGGGACATGTCAGAACTGCCACGGTTTCACAATGGGAACCATTTGCTCAATACCTTTATGCCGCCGAAAGTAAAAATCCTCATTCACCGCAAGTTTCTCGGCACTTTCCTTGATATTTTACTTCAATAAGTTAAAGTAATCAATTTTGTACATTGCTGATTCAATAAATACCGGATTACTTGAAGAAGGACTTCCAATGCAACCTCAAACATTATGCCTCCTTCTTCATGTTGGATAGTCGAAAAAGGATTCTCTTTCTTAAGATCTGTCCATGAATTTTTGCAGACATATTTTTGTTCTTTTTGATGATAAATTACAAAAAAAAATACTTTCAATTGAATATATTACATTTTTCGAATAATTACGTGTCCTATTTTGATGTTTTTTGGCAAAGGTCATTTCTTGTAGCTCTTTTCACTCAAGAGATGAATGATTTCTTGAGTGCAACTCAACCATGATAGTCATCCTTTTTCAGTTCCCTTCGAATTGTGGTTAAAGTCACATATTTTTGCTATTTAATTCCACACTTTAAGCTATTTGTGAAGCTTATAGTCTTGGATTTATTTTTATAGAGCGTATTACAAAGCAAGATTCTCGAGGTGACACGTTAGATGGGCGGCAGGATCTTGGCATAGAGGTTAAAATTTTAGTTAATTTGTAGTTTACGAGTACTTTGTGAATCAAGGAATGTCTCCTATTAACAGTTTCAGGAATTTCTTTAAAATTTCCCCCTTTTCTTAAGATTTCTGATGATTTTTCTTTCAGTAATATATAGGTCTCTATTCTGTTGCCTGCCATGGAACCACAAAATTTTCAAATCTCAAATCCTAAGTAAATCGTAAAATAAGCTTATAATTACTTAAAAACATGATTTAGTGCAATTATTTTACAATGAAATGTCTTTAAAAGCTCTATTTTGTAAGTGTACGCAGACTTTTGGCGCGGGGGGTTGGTGATTATTTGGAGGTTATCCTTGTTTTTTCTTGGAAAGGTGAAATTTATTGCTGCTGTTTGAATAAGGAAATTTTGAAGAATCTCTGACAGCAATGTTGATTTTCTAAAGCGTGATTCAAATAGTAATTATAGCATAAACACGTAAGATGATTGTCTGTACGCAGACTTTCGGAGGCAAGTGTATGTCCTTTTTTCTATTTAAAACGACTCGCATTTAATTTCTTGAGTAGAAAAATTATAAATTTGGAAAATTTCGGTAAAATGTTTCCTCTCTCTTTTTTTTACAGTGGAGATAATTCAAAATCTTATTACCAGAGAGAGCGGATGTTTTTTCTCTTCTAATTCTACTTCAAAATAAAATAAAAGCATTGACAAAAAATATAGTGTGTTTTTAGAAAACTACAGCTGTGTCCTTCCGAGTTTGAGAATTTTTTTTCCCTGCCTTATTAAAAAGGGCTTAGCAAAATAAAAAGAGCAATGCCAGAAAATTAATGACAAAATAATAAGATTAAAACTAAAAATACATCTTTCGAAGAGAAAATTATTAGATTAAGTTTAACAGTTTCCATGATTTCGTCTACAGTCTCACAGTTAAGAAGTTAATTCAAATTACTAGATTAAAAACGCTAAGCAAACATTATAGAAAAGTAAATTCTTAGAATAAAAATTCAGTAAATTAAGAAATACTTAATTTTGTTTTTCATTTTTAATAATCATCTATACAAATAAATAAAACTGAAGTGTCTGTTTGTAATTTCAAATTAGCAGCTTTTTACTTAATGCACTAAAAGTATATACGGTACTCATAACAAAAAACCAATTTTTAAAATTTTTGTCTGTCTGCCTTTCTGTCTGTCTGTTTGTTCCGGCTAATCTCGGAAACGGCTGGTGCGATTTTAAAAATTCTTTCACTAATGGAAAGCTACATTAACGGGGAGTAACATAGGCTATATTTTATTCCCGTATTCTTACAGGAACGGAAACTATACGGGTGAACGTGAAACTGAATGCCAAGATGAACGCCAAGCTGAGCTAATGAAGTCGTTGTTTTGGTTACTGGCGACCGATGCTCTTCATGAGACATAATAGTGTTACGCGCACATGATAATACGCTGACACGTGCCATAATTTTTTTTAATATAGTTATCTCACTGTTCAGTTAAGTAGAGCATCGGCTGTTTCGGATGCACTTTTAAAAATAATAAATCAAGGTTTCATAAGCAAAAAGCAATGCAAGAAACAAAAAATTGATAAGTTTTACGTTTAGTTTTAAACCATTCTCTTTTTTTATTTACATTTTTAGTCACATTTAAACAATAGTTATTATAATCCCAATCTATATCTATACAGATAAATAAAATTGAAGTGTCTGTTTGTAATTTCAAATTAGCAGCAATTGTTTGCGGGGGCGGGGGTTTAAGGGGCGTTAGAAATTCCGATTTTTAAGTTATTAGACGTACAGTCTTGAAACTTTGTAAGTAGATTCCTCTCATAGGGTAGAGATACGCTACAAAATGGGTTTCGTGAAAATTGCACTCAAGTGGCGTTGCGGGACTTAAGGGGCGTTATAGATAATTATTTCCATTTTTAAACTACTAGACGCACAGTCTTTATATTTGATAAGTAGATTTCTTTTATAGAGTAGAGATCAGCTATAAGAAGGTTTTGTGAAAACAGACCTCTAAATGGCGTTGCGGGGGATTTAGTGGCGTACTAGATAAATATTTTCGTTTTTAAACTACTTCACCTCCCTGCTTGAAATTTGGTAGGAATGTTTCTTTCATGGAGTAAATATCCGCTACAAAACAGGTTTGGGAAAAATTGACCCCCAAGGGGTGTTGCGGGGTGTTTAAGGGCAGATATAAATAATTATTTCTATTTTTAAACTATTAGACGCACAGTTTGAAATTTGGTAAGCAGATTCCTCCATAGGATAGAGATACACTACAAAATGTGTTTTGTGAAAATCGACCCCTAGGCCGCGTTGCGGGGGTTCAAGGGGCGTTATTGATAAATTTTTTTTTTTTGCATTTTTAATTTATTCGACGCACAGTCTTCAAATTTTGCTAAGCAGATTCCTTTCATAGTGTGCAGTTCCCCTACAAAATGGGTTTTGTGAAAACAGACCCAGAAGTGGCGTTGCGGGGGCTCAAGTGGCGTTATAGATAATTATCCCCATTTTTAAACTATTAGACGTACAGTCTTGAAATTTGATAAGCAGATTCCTTTCGTAAAGTAGAGAACCGCTACAAAATGGGTTTCGCGAATATGAACTACCAAGTTTAATTTCGGGAGATTAAGAGGCGTAATTGATAAATATTTCCATTTTAAACTACTTGATCATCCTGCTTGAAAATTGGTAGGCATGTTCCTTTCATGAAATAGAGTTCCTCTAACAAAGAGTAAAATGAAAATTGACCCCCAAAGATGTTTGCGAGGGGTCAAGAGGAGTTACAGAAAAAAATTCCTGTTTTTAATTGTTAGACCCATATACTTGAAATTTTTTAAGCATGTTTTTTTTTTGTTGAATAGGGATCCACTAAGAATAAATTTTAAGCAAATCAAGTTCTGGGGGGTTGCAGGAGGTTACTGGGACGTATTGACAAAAAAAATTACTTTTTTCGAGCTACAAGGACTATAATAATGAAATTTGGTTTGCATTTTTCTTTTGTTGAATTGAAATCCGCTAAGAGCGGTAATTTTGGAAAACGGCTCTCAACGGGATTACGGGGATATTTATAGTAAAGCTTTTGCTTTTTTCTGTTAGATTTAGACTTGAAATTTGGCTTGCATGTTCAATTTACGGAGTAGAGATCCACCGAAAATTGGTTTTGCTGGAATCCACTTGGTTTTTGGGTTACGAAAGAGCAAACACCATTCTATGCTTCAATTTTAGAGATTTTTAGAAAACACAAATTAGATGAGTTCTGCCCCCTTTTTTTATCAACAGGCGACAGTTACAGGTATAAGTATAATTTTCAATACAATCGAATTCTTAATGCAGGACTTAGATATCAATAATTTATACATATATATAAGCAGTAAAAATTTATAAAACATCATGAAATTCCCAGCGAAGCGGGCGGGTAACAGCTAGTTTTCTATAAAAATGCCGAAAAATTATTTTTAAAAAATTCAATTTGTGTGATTCAAATTTATATCTAGCGAGGAATTAAAAAACCAATATGCGTAAACTACATTAAGAAGTATTAGTTACTGTTTAAAATTTTCCACATTATTTGTAATAGCTTTCTTAAAAAGGAATAAATTCAACTTGCGTCCTAAGAAATCCTGATTATTCAATAAAAATACGTTTTTATAAATATTTTCATCTTATCAAGCTCATTGAATGATTTAGTAAAAGGAGTAGAAATTGTAATTGAACGTACTTACACTCATTTTAATTTAAAGTAATTTCCAGATCTCCAGAGCGCGCATTAGTAACAATTCTACTTTTCTGTTTAAAAGCGAAAGCGAAATTGAAATAAATTAATGCATATGTTTTGACCTTACTACAGAAAAAATTGTCTTTAATATTATCAACCTTGATGTGTGTAAACTAGCAAATTAGAGCGCGTTTAAGCTTTTCTGATTTATTTTCCCTAATGTAAATTACCAAGCTTTACACTCGAATTTATTCAAAAGTCTTGTAACGCTATTATCGTTTGGCGAGAATCTTATTAGATCGGAGTTGAAGTGTTAAACTGCGTTATGCAAAACAAGAAAGCAATTATTAAAATCGTCTGCAGCTCGTATAAATCGAATTTCTTCTGTAACTTTGCTCGCAAGGTAATTGCCTTTCATCAACAAAATTCTTTTATCAGATATTTAATTTAATTTATGTTAATACATGCACCCAGAGATACAGAGATGTTTGTTTACATTGCCTTTGTCGGAATGGCGTAATGAGAGTTATTAATTTAACGCTTTCGAATACAATCTTTCACAAAATGAAAATCATTTCAGCGAAAGAGAAATTAATGTAATTTTACGGAATTGACATGATTTCTGCAACAACATGGAACTGAACACAGCTGCAGTTTACAATATCTTACGTTGTGTTTGATGTCTTCGAAAGCTTTAATAATACTTTGGTTGAATGAGCAATTAACAAATTCTATAAAGAGATCTGGAAACAAAAATATCAAATGCAGATAAGCTTTTTAAGAGGCCAGATTTTTTTCAAATTTACTAAAATTGTCTAATTGACGCAGCTCGTGTTGAAAAATTAATTGATTTCTAATCGGTAAATAATTATGCTCTGTATGGGAACAAAACAATTAAAAGATGCCGACAAAATATATTACAAATTATGATAAGCAAACAAAAGTGTTATTCTCAATTCCTACTGTATTAGTTCACTCTCTCCCTATATATATATATATATTTATTTATCTATATGTCTTGTTCAAATTTTCAATCATTAAGACCTCTCAGTATTCATAACTGCCTTAGGATGCACTGGAAAAAACATCCTTCTTCAAACCAATGTAACTTAGCAATAAAACAAAACAATCATTTGAAATTTTTATGACATGATAATCATATATATTTACAGTATTTCTCAAATTTTCAGAGAGTTTGAGAAAAAATTAAAAAAGTTATAAAGAAATAAAAATTGGACAATTTTTTAAAAATATGAAAATCAGTATTTTACACCGCCCAGGATTCTGAAGTATCAAATTGATCAAAATTTACAAAATTAATTTAACTTGATACAAAAATGATCACTTTCGAAGTTATACTAACTTTTAAGAAATTTAGAGGAAAAAAAATATTTTTTTAAATACAATTGTAACGAAAAAATTTTAAAATTTTAAGAAAAAAATTAAATTAAATTAAAATAAAATAAATTCTATTAATTTTTTTTGAACGTTTTAGTATAAGTTATAAAGAGCCTTATTTTAAACACGTGTATGAAATTTCAAATTGATATCATATAAATAGTTTCTGAGAAATTCTGCGCGCAAGCTAAAATTTGTTGTTTTGAGAAAAATGAAATTAAATATACGAAAGAGATAGGGTTTTTGTTTAAATTTCACTGGTTATTTCTCAATAACATCAGAAGTTTTTACAGTATCAACAAACTTTTGGTATCAAAATGCTCGAAAATGTTGAGGCTTTAACAAAAAAAATTTTTCAAAAAATTGAAGAATTTGCAATTTAAGAGTCTTTAGAGGCCTTAATAAAATACTTTCTATTCATCCACACACACACATTCAAACTCAAATACATTTTTTTAAAACTCGTAGTTTATGACACTTGATGTTTATACGGTTTTTTCAAATATTAATTTATTAATTAAATTAAAAAATGAATAAATATTAACAAACAAAAATAATAGTCCGACAGCATACATAGAAAGGGAACTTGTTTATTGTGTCCCTGTAGCGCGAAGGACTTCTAATCAAAAGGTCGTGGGTTCGAATCGCACCTAGAATGACATAATTTCTGAGAATGTGATTTCTTTTTTTGCCATATTATTTTATTAGAATAATTTAATTTAATTGATGAATAAATAGTAACAAGCAAAAAAATAGTCCAACACCATATATAGAAAGGAAAATGGAAAATCGCTTTCTATTTTGTTACTTAATATTGTTATTCTGTTATATGTATATGCAAATTTATATTGATTGTAACTATTTAATAATAAGTAACTATAATAAAATTTTTCTTTGTTGTCCTAAGTAGGAATTGACTTAAAAAAAATTTTATTACTTGTTTTAAATTGATAGATTAAATCACAAATATATATATATATATATATATATATTTGTGTAAATAATCGAATTTTGGCTTTTCATAAACAATTAAAAATACAAATAAATAATAATTTTAAATTTCCACATGTATTTCTTACTCCTAAATTTCATAAAAATCCAATAAAGTTTAGAACAGTTACTAATGGTTTTAATTCATATATATATCAGCAAATCAGGCAAAATTCTACATAAAATGTTACAAGATACAATAAATAATCTAAAAACTTCAGCCATACTTAAAAACAGTACAGAACTTATTGCACAAATTAAAGATAAAAAGATATTTTCAGTATTTAGTTTAGATTTTGAAGATCTTTTTAACTCAATTAATATTGATGATGTGATAAAAACACTAGTAAAATTTCATAAAGATAATTTGTTTAAAAATGTCAAATATGATAGATTTGGCTCTCTACTTAGGTTAGTTCTAAAAGAGAATTATGTTTATCATAATGGTAATTATTATCAACAGATTAAGGGTCTACCACAAGGTGGCCCAGCTAGCAACTGTCTTGCCAATTTATATTTACATTATTTTGAAAATAGTTTCACAGACAACTTAGAATTTTATTTTTTTCGTTATATAGATGATATAATCATTTTTGGCAAGCAAGACAACTTTATACCTAATATTAATTTTTATCCACAATATCTTAATTTAATACAGACAAATAGTAACAGTTACGAAGCAAATTTTCTTGATATAGAAATTAAATTAAAAGATTATAAAATAGTTACTAATATTTATGATAAACGAGAAGACTTTAATTTCAATATTATAAAAGTACCGCATTGGGAGAGTAATGTGCATGTATCTATATTCAGAAATATTGTTCTTAATTACACACTACGCAATAAATTTCTAGTTTCTAATAAATCAGAAAAAATAAAAAATTATAAACATTTTACTAAATACTGTTTAATTCAAAACTACCCTATTAATTTTATTAATAGATATTTAAATAATGAAATTCTAAATAGTAAGGATTAAATTTCCATAGTTTTAAAAGGTTTATATTAGATTTATTATTCTTCCTAGATAGTTTTAAACACCCCCAGTTTCTAGTTTTTAGATAAAATTACTTTTTTAGAATATATTATAACTTTTAAACTATATTAAGAGTCTCTAAGATAATGGTAGTATGTTTACATTTCTTATTTTATTATTTCTATTCTTTTCATACTTTTGCTAAGTGCTATTTTTCAGCCTTTGCTTTGTTTTGAAATTGTATTTGGGTCCAGAATCTGGCAATAACTTGGTTATTGTACTCAGATTTAGCGCGGGCTCTGCATTTCAGTATGCAATTTTTGGGTAAGTTACCTCTTCCTTATAATGGATTTAGATTTCCTATCCATTATTTCCAATTGGTATTTGCTCGGTATTATTAACAAAAAAAAGGGGGAAGGTTGGCTGGCCAAAAAACATGTTCAACCCCACTTTTATACAGAAGGATTTTTTTGAAAAAATTTTATGTATACTAGCTGTCCTAAGTCAGCAATGTTGATAATACTGAAGCATCCATTCTTTTGTATTTTGCTCTGTTGTTTCAAGCTTTCATATCTCCTTCTAAATTCTGTTGTATTGTTATCTGGCAATTGATATTCTTTTATGTATTGATCATGTGGTTCATCTCTCTCTTGTAGAGAAATTTTGATTATATATATATATATATATATATATATATATATCAACATTTATAACAAATAATTTCTCTCTTTATAATTACTCGGAACAATTTTCTGAAAGCTTGAAATATATTCCAGAACAACTAATTAACAACAATCTCATCAATAACTACAGAGATTAAATAATAATAGTTCTATATTACAGCGTAATTTATGGATTTGCAAGTAATAGTTATTCATTTACAGAATCACACACATGATGTAGAAATATAACAGGATTTTGTTGGAGTCTATTTTTAAGTGAATAATTCCAAGATGATTATATTATAGATACTTATTATTTAATTGATTGGGAATTGCGTATTCACGTACTTTAAGATAGGAAATGCAAACGATTAACTTTTGGCCGACAATGACTAGTTAAAGCTTCAGCTCATTGCAACTGAGCACCGCATGGTGTGTATAAAAGAATTTTCCAACACTAGGCCAATCTATTCAATTATGTTTGATAGAATTGCGTGTTTCTTGCGGTTCGTTTTTCTGGCATGCACTCTCTGATTGAAGTTTTTCTGTGGTATACATTCCAAATAAATAACTTTTATAGGAATGTGGTTCCGTTAACCCTCGTACCGTACCCTTATACCAATGTCTCGTCTGGGTATTCGCAAACAACATGAGCAAATGTCCCCATTTTGATACAGGATTCACAATTAGACTGAAGGAAGCAGGGTTATCAAATCAAAGAATCGGAGCGATGCTGGGATTGGAGGATGGCATCGACGATGTTAACAGGAATAGGTGAACTAGTACTGTATCAAGCGTTAAAAAGATAATGGTCAACGGATGAAGAAAAAGAGTCAAAGTGGCACTCACAGCTGCTGACACGTCTTTATCTAAAATCTAATGTGTAAAACATCAATGACCGAAATGACTATCGATAGATAAGTCAGCTAACGGAAATTGAGCTCACGGAGAGCCATTGCGTTAGTTGCCCCTCGTTATTGCACACTGCTGGGGGCTTTGCAGTGGTGCCGCACCCATTCGATCTGGAATTTCACTAACTGAATTAGAATTGTTTTAGGGATGCGTTGAGCTCCGATAACCAGCAAAGATGTGTCTGGAGACGTTCGGGGTAGCTATGATTATCGCCCATTACACAGCCCAAGGGTTATGATATGAAGTGTCGTTTCATTCGATAGTCTGACCCTTTTGGTTGTTTTTCATGATATTCATACATTCATGGCGAGCGTGTGTAGCGTTGAGTATTGCTGTTATGTCAAGTGGGTCTGACGACTTTTGTTTGATGCGTCAAATAGATCTGACGACTTTGGTTGATGCGTCAAGTGAGTCTGACGGCTTTTGGTTGCTCTTGTTGCGGGTAGATGGCGCCACGATAGATCAGAAGGTTGCGTGTTCAGATCCCGCCCGGGTCACCAATGTCGGGGATAGAACCCGCGATCTATGGATCCGAAGCCAAGTAATATGACCCCTAGACAAAAGTGATCACCACTGTCCGGAGGCCGTTACTGGCATATATAGGAACCGCTACAATATTCATACATCACAACGATAAATCGACGGAATTCTATTCCCCATAGAATTTTTTAGACTTACCCCATTATTAGACTTTAGACCCCATAGAAACATTTAGACTTACATTTTAATAGGATAATGACCGGCTGTACAAGCGACTACTGCTTCCCTTAGTGCTCTTCCAGCACTTCCCAAGCTAATGAGATCACCAGATTTATTCTTAATAGAACACGTTTAGGCTTGAATGAGAAGATAATTCCAACCATCTTGTGTGTCGCACCTATGTGACTCTCCAAATTGAGTGTGTATGGTAAGAGAGAAATCTTGCAGATCATCCACCAGTGATTGACCGGCTGGCTAACAATTTGCCCCAGAACTAGAGATAGACCAACGCATTACTAATTTTTTCCTGAATAAAATATTTTATAGCACTATTAACATTGCGTTTTCATTTTGCATACATCACGTCTATTCCTTCTTGATGTGTCGCTTTTTATTCTTTAGAGTGCATTTTTAGATAATTTATCTTAGAAGAAAAAGTGGAAAGAGAACAAAATAGATATTTACAAAGCAAAAAAGTTTTGTTCGTATGTATAAAAAGAAATTTTTTATTATGTTATTATAGGAATTCTAATAATAGTTTCTTCGGAATGGATTTGAATGAATCTTCTGTCATGGTTGAATTTCTCTCAATTCAAAGGTCTTTTTTAATCTGTTTTACGAGGGTTAACAACTAGAGTTCAGAAGAACGTGACATCATTACCGCTCTCGATGGTTATTCTTTCATGGTGTTGTTCTAATTACTTCGACGAAGTACACTTTCACAAAAGAAAAATGACTGAAGCTTCAATTGGAATAAAAGGAGAAAAATGGCCAGTTTTCATTTTAATTAGCAAGGAAGTCGTTAAAAGTAATCCTCAAGTCTTTTCCAAAAACCGACTCGAATAAATGTGCAACTTTTTTTGTCTATATTGAGGAATGTCTTTTGTATAGCCTTTACAGACATTTCAACGTCTCATTTCATATTCTATTATGGATGAGTTCTTGAATAAAATATCACTTTTTATTATCGATGGTTGCTTTCAGACGATTTATGCACCAATAAACTGTGTCATTTTCTATTAATGATTTCGTTTTTAATAATCAAGAATGGCAATGAGAATACTTTTAGCATTCTTTGATTGTGGCCGTGGAAGTCGGGTGGTTATGGCTGTGAATCGCGATCGGAGCTGAATCTGTCGAATCTTATAGTTTCGATAACTGATAGCACTATAGACCATCTGTTTTGATGATTTGACGCACGTTAAAGCTCAAAGTACTCAAGTGGCTCAGGGTGGAATTTCGGAGAGGGATGTGCTACCTAAGATGTCTTCGTCGCTTGACAAAGGCTCAAAAAATTTTGAGGTCTCTCACAAAAAGAATTCGTGTTGCTTCGAAGTGTGACTGTTTTT
This sequence comes from Trichonephila clavata, assembly GCA_019973975.1. Classification (NCBI taxonomy): domain Eukaryota; kingdom Metazoa; phylum Arthropoda; class Arachnida; order Araneae; family Nephilidae; genus Trichonephila; species Trichonephila clavata. The sequence goes on along the minus strand of BMAO01034468.1, from coordinate 18,454 downwards.
AACTGCAACTCCTTTACTAATAACTATTTTTAAAATAAATCGTTTCGGAATAAGTAGTTGAAACAGAAGATAGGAAGACAAAGGAAATGCATTTAAAAAACTAGGACTCTTTTTAAAAAAATAATAATTATGTTGCACTAGTTTGTTTGCTACTCAACTGGCTATTGATGAGGATTTTCTTATTTTTGAATCACAGTAATTTCAATTGAAATGTTCTAAGAATTAAGATAATAAATAAAATTTTCTGATAAAGTGAATTCTATCTTACGATTTGTTGGCTAAAAAGGAGCTTATCGGCTTAGATATCAAGGGTCCAGGCTAGTCGGGAACAAATATTTCTTGCATAACATAAATTTTTTCCTTTACTCTTTCCCCTCAACTTTCAGATATCGCTGAATAATCTAAAAGAGTGTAATATATTTTAAGATTAATAGGGGGTCAACCCCCCCCCCTTCATTAGAAAATAGTCCCTGATCTAAGTAATCAAACTATCGGTGCAGTGGCGTACACAACGGGAAGGGGAACTTGGGGGTTCAACTCCCCTCATAGACCAACAAATTTTTAATTTTTACCATTGAGTTTATGCCTCTGTACTTTCATCCCCGTGTCTTTTAAAATGTAAACGACCCTCAATAAGAGAGATATGTACACACACACACACACACACACACACACACACACACACACACCACTCTATCGGTGAAAGCTGAACATAAAAAAAATCAAAACCAAAACCTAACACGTTCACAAAAACTGAACGAGGGCTATTTTATTTGAGAGAGAGAGAAAAGATATCATCTATTCCAAAAAGTAAGAATCTTTCATGCTTATTTTAAATTTATCAAAAAATATTTATCCATAAATTTTGCTTTCAGAACCAGATATTTAAAATGAAAAGGCAATAAGGTGCTGTTGACACAACTCTTAAAATTTCGAAAGCCATGACAATTTTTTCTTTATATTATGTTATTTATACTAATATGTGGTAATGAAAAATGGAATTAATATTATTTATTTGAATTTTGACATAGTAGTTATATGTCTCCAAAACTATTAAACAGAAGGATACGCCGAAGTATGTATTTCCTATTTGCAATTCTTCCCTTCACACAGTTAGAGTTGCATCAGTTGGTGATTTTTAAACCTTAAAAAAGTTTATTGCAAAAATATTTAAAACTTTCATTGAAACTCTGTTTTAAACTTGTGTTACTACATTTTTTGTTGAATTTAATAATTATTTCTCATGTGACTTTTCTAACAAATTTTTAAGTGCTTTTATCAAAATTGAGTTTAATCTTAAATCTAATAATAAAATTCAAATTTCTTTTTCTGAATATTTTTGTGAGAAGGCAAAGTTATCCTAGCAGGAATATTTTCAAATAACTACTAAATGGAATGTTGATTGACGAGATAGAAAGTTTGATTCAAGCACTTCAGCCTTTTTTACATAAAAAATCTATTATTCAACAATAATTACCAATTAAAATAGAAAAAAATTAGGAAAGTGTTTGTATTTTTTCAATGAATTAAGACATTTATTTCTTATACAGAAAAAAACTACAAAGAAAACGAGCTCATACTTGAAAATTGAACTATTAAAATTGTTTTTAAATTAAATTAATTTTTAATATTTTCTCTAAATAGCACATAATTTGTTATCCACTGTTAGTAGATATCTCTGAGATCTCTTCAATCGAATTATGCAAAAGTATGGTTGAAATTAAGCCTAAATTAAAATTGTATGTCATTTTTATTATAACTATTTGACGGAATTTCAACTAAAAAAATTCATAGTTTATTTTGTGACAGTTCATATTCAATGAACTGTGAATAATAATGAAAGAGAGAAATAAAGGGTTTTTTTATTTTATTTGAACGGAAATGAACATATACATGGCCTCAGAAAGTAATTTTCTTTGTGTGGGATGGTATTTCCCGTTTAAAAATAAAGGGCATGCTTTGAATGAATTATTAGTTGCATAACGAATCAAAACGCATGTTATTTCAACATCAGAGATTATGAGCAAATGTGTTAGCTTTATTTTTAGAAATTGAATAAAATAATATAATATAATGATTATTATTCCACTAAGAAAACTATGAAATAATATGATGATTAGTTGTTCCACTAAATGTGTTCCTAGTGAAATAATATGATCCAGATTTTTTGATTATTTATAAGAGTTATTGTTTTTATAATGAATAAAAGAGAGTTGAATTAATATTTTTTCAGATTAAAATCAAAATTATTAATCCGTTCTAACAATCATTTTGAAACCGATATTTTCATTCTTCGTGATCACTTATTACCTTTTATTTAAAAAATGAGATTTCATTATAATCATGTAATATGTCATTCATAAAGAAATTATTCTGAAATATACCAATAAAAAAGTTTGTGAAAGAACAGAACTTAAGATTTTGATTAATTAGGAATAGCAACAACAAAACAAAAATGTAAAAAGAGCATAATAAAAACAGAAAAAGTGATTCCAGATCTTAAATACTGGTAAAATATATATACCTCTGAAATATTAATGATATTTTTGTATTATTATATGCATGTAGATTTATTTTATAATAACTGACTTATAAATTATTTTGAGTCTTTATTTCCTAAAGATGTGTGTCACATAAATATTTCCTTCAAATGAGATTTTGTATCGCTTGTACTTATCTAAATAAAACCAATTTAAGCAACAATAAAAGCACAGTAAAAGTATTTCTTATTTTAATCTATTGCAAAATCGTTTGCATAATTTTTCTTAATTTTTTTTTTTTACAAAAAAAAAAAAAAATGGCATTAGTTGATATTAATAACTTTAAATTTTAAAGATACAAAAAGATAAATAAATAAGAGTAGAATAAAATACGTTGCCCTAAAAATGAATACACATAATTTTGAAAATAAAACACGTTACATTCATCTAAAAAAACTCGATCTATAAAGAAAAGTAGCAATCACTAAGTTTAAAAAGATTTTTTAGTATAATGAATCTTTCATTATCAATTTAACTTATAATAATTTTTATTTTTTATTACTGTAATCATTAATCGTCTTAGGATTTCATTTTTGCTCTAAAAAATAAATTGCACAAAAAATGTAAGCATTCGATAAAAGTAAGACATTATATATAGTTCTGAGATTTGCGAACGTAATACGAAAACTAGTATAATAAATCTTCTAAACTTTTATATAAAAATATTTTAATTAAATTTAGTAAAAAAAAACTGAGGAAAGTAACATCTTCTTTAACCCAGTTACGATTTTTCTACTTTTTTTAAAAAAATTAATTTTAATTAATTCAATTAATCTGTACAATCTACTGCAAAACTTTTCTAAAAATTAATTTCCTGAAATAAACACGCGATCAAAAAGTGTAATTTTCTTTTTTTATGTTTGATTAATTTGTGCATATGTGGCGTTGTTTTACCATCCTTCTTTCACTAATCTCCTCTTTATAAATTTTTATAAAAATGGGTCGAAAATATTGGGTAGTTTTAAAAAAAGAAAGTTATCTCCCTTCAATATATGAGAGAGAAAATTATTTCCCTTGAAGCTAAAAAGGCACAAGCGCTATTATAGTTTTTCATAAATGGGGCGAAGCGTTAAAAAAACATGATTGAATATTGATTAAATTAAAACCTGAGGCAACCATCTTAGATATGCAGTCCAAAGTGCGGCAGGAATTTGGCTGTCAAACTCGTGAAGTTTTTTAATATATCACTTAGCTTTTTTTTATAGCTATTTTTATATCATTTGTAATTTCTGCTTCTCCCCTGAAGTGAGAATATGACGAATTACTTTTATATCGATCCAACAGTCAGAACAGATTTTAAAAGCTTTATTTCAAACCGAAATATAAAATAAATATATTGCTCTTTTTTTCTGTTAAGATTTTTTTTTAAATTTTATTTCGAAAAATTTTGATTTTGTTACGTTAAAAATCAGAATTTCAGATTTTGTTTCGACTTTTTTTATATTTCGCGTTTAATTCTAAATTAATTTATAAATATGACATTGTCTGTTAATAGGAAACCATTTATTTTTTAAAAAATTGTTAATGAGATTTAATGATGTGCAAATAAATATTCCAAAAATTTTTAGAGAATAATTAATGGCAGAACAGGACTGATAAAGCTCAAGTCATCTTAAACTTCTTTGGTATAAGTCATTAAAAAATTCTACGAATCTCCTAGACAACCACCTGAGATCTGCAAAGAATAAATAAACAGAATGTTTATAGTTTTAAAGATAAGATGATCAATCGTCCTCCTTTAGGGAAGACAGCCCTTTTATAGGTTCTGTCCTTCCTCGAAAAGTGTCCTCCTGCTTGTCTTTTCAATATTTTAAAACAAATCTGTTAATCTCTGTATTCAGAGATGTTAGGCTGAACTGTTATGCGTCATGTATAACGTGACCAGGCGTCCCGTTTTGAACGAGACTGTCCCTTTTTATATTTACGAGTCCCGGTGTCCCCGAAATGAAATCTGGGACTCAAAATTGTCCCGTTTTCAGAAACTGCGTGAAAATTTGAGTTGTCGAGCCGGACGCGACAGCGAGATCGCATCGTCGGTCGACGCGAAGATGGGCGAGAGTGGCCGAGACGTCATCGCCCGCACTTTGTTGACTATTTGCTTACCAGATTTTTCATCCGCCTATTTCTCGCTATTTGTTTTGTTGCTATTTGATGCTCGTGTAGTAAATAACTTGAACTTCTTTTATTTTGGAATCATAAGTTAAAATGCCAAAACGCAAGTGTTCGTTCAATGTTAGCTTACAAGCAAAATATCCGTTTATAAAGCAAATAAATATTCCCTCAGATGTTAGATGCGAAAAGTGTCGTACAGAGTTTAGGGTTTCCCACAGTGGTGCCGGTGATATTGAACAGCATTTAAAGTCTGAAAAACATAAAAATGCCGATCGTGCCGCCGCTTCGAGTTCTTCGATGTGTACCTGTTAATTAACCTAAATAATCCAATGTCCCGTTTTGAGTCAACGAATAAATGGTCACGTTAGTCATGTACTGGTACAGTATGAGTTATCGGGGATATTAATATATTTTGTACATAATCAGGCATCTATTTTTCACAAAACGATTCAAAAGATTTATAATGAACATATTTTAGTTGTAGAAGTTAGTCTTATTTTGAACTACTTTGTCTTCCAATAAAAATCCCGATTTGAAGAAAAAATTATTCCTTTAATAATAAACAGAAAAATGTCAAACACTTATAAGAATCAAATCCAGGTATAAAGGAAAAGATTACCAAACATGTTTCCAATAGGATGAAGAATGGTCTGAAACAAATACTGCAGGAAATAACAGTTTTCATTGGTGTTTTTTGATTTCCTCGCAAGTAAATTGTGCAGATATAGAACATTGCTTTGAGTTTTTGTCAAAAGATATGCCTGATATTAAAATCGATGACAATTATCTGTTTGAAAAAATTAGAAGACGAAAGTGTATATATATTTAAACTCTGACAAATTAGAACAACAGGAAAATCAGCATGTTGAAATTGATAAAAGAATTGGTGGAATTATTCAACCATTTCAAAAATGAACCCATTCCATACGAAAATTTAGTTATTCTTGTTGAATTTACATATTGTGCTGCCCTAGAACTAATGCAGCAGTTGAAACAGTTTTTTCAATTGGTAAGGATTTTGGACAAGTGAGATATCAAGACTTGCTTCAAAATTTCCGATATATTAGAAAATGATATACTGACAAGAAGAAAAAAATCATTCAATGGAAAAAATATTCATTTAAGTAAATAAGTAGAAGGGGTGTAAGCGTAGTTAGTATATTTTTGTTTGAATTAATAGAATGTTGCATATATTTACGTTGTAATTTTTTCTTAAATTTTTCGTCCTCTTTTCCATTATAAGGAAATTGGTCACCTTATTAAAGAGAAACTTACAGAAAAATGACGGAACATGCAGTGAAAGACACGCATGTCATATGATTATGTGGCCTGTAAAAGATCCCTTGAGTATCATTTTGGCTGTGGTACTCTCGGCAAAATCAAATCACGGCAATATTCAGCATCCAAACAGAGCTTGAGAGCTTCAAGTGTCCAAATTTGGTAGTGAGATCCGCTACTAGATGGTGCCACCACTGACACACATTTGGAGACTTGCCGTGTCTGCAAAAGCTTAGTCGCTAATACGCAGCCCATTAGGGGGAAAAATCATTTACTAAGTCAACTCTGACATTGATTAACAGCAATCAGCACTGATTAACAGTCTCTAAGTATTGTGATGGCATGTAGGTAGATTTTATTTTATTATACGCGTGGAAGTTTACCGGTTTTTGAATTTTAATCCATGTGTAAGTAATCCAAATTTACCACGTTACATAATTTGAGTTCCGCTGCAATTTTAAACATGTATAAATATGACCTTGAAAACTTTTTTTCTCACTTCTATTTTATTTAAATCGAAGAAATAAATCCTCATCTCCAATTGTAACTCTTTTTTTAAACAATAATACTGGCTAAAACTCAAAAGAAAACAGATTTAATGAAATATAAATATTTTTGCCCTAATGGGCTGGATTGTCAACTACGCCTATGCAAGCACGGCAAGTCCCCAAAATGTGAGAGCCATTTCATGGTGGCGCCATCTAGTGGCAGCACTCGCTATCCCAATTTTAGATGCTTGAAATTATTTTAATTCAAGCTCTCGTCGGATGCCGAATATTGCCATGATTTAATTTTGCAGAATGTATCGAAGCCAAATTGAATCAATTGAAGCTCAATGAATCTTTTACATGCCACGTAATCATATGACATGCGTGTCTACGATTTTGGCATCCAGAAAATCTATCAACTCCAGCCGGGATCGAACCCGCAACCTTAGGCTTACGAACCGGGCACGCTACCTCTTAGCAACCGAGCCGATAGAAGAATAAATGTACAACCAAAGAAAAACGTTAACACGTTAAAGAAATCTGCTACTGCAAGCTAAACTGTACTTTTCTCACTTGAAAATAGCCAGCACTTCAAATTAAGAGAATTTCTTGAAGTCAACAATATGCAATAATATGAAAAAACCACAAAGTACTCGTATTCCTTACTTTCTTATTTTTCGCTTATTAACTGCTATTCTTTTCTTAAATAAGTACTTTTTATTTTCTAATCCATCACACTTAATAACATGCTGCTTAACCCTCGTTGAAAGATAAACGGGATTGAAATAATTATCAAAATTACCAAGGATAGGAATAGCATTCGCCTGTAGAGAGAGAGAGAACTATTTTTGTAACGAGAGTTTGTATGATTAAATAATACACTGAAAAATATTTATGTTCTTAAATTATTTCTGGTTTGATTTCGCAGTATTGTTCCAGAGAAAAGCTTTTAGAGAAAGAAATGTTTTCCAATAAGCTACTGAACTGCTCTTTTTTCATAAGCGTATAATACTCATATTTAAATGAAGGATATGTTTTTCTAATCTCTTCCTCTGAATATATTGTTCAGATTAGGCATTTTTAAGAAAAGGTCATTTTTAGAAGCATTTTTTGTTTATATTTTTCCCTAGAATGTATCAAGTCCTAGGTTTAAATTAATCGATTGATTTTTCATTGGTGTCGTACTATGAAGTTTCACGAGGGCTACTGACAACGAACCTCGTGACTCCGTACCACGGACAAGTGATAAGGATTACACCAGAGCTGGCATATCATTTCCCAGTCATTCACACCATGGCAACAAGAGAACTTTGAGCCTCGATAGATTTAACACGATTTAGTCCCTTTACATGAACACCCTTCTAAAAAAGAAAGACCAAGAATTATATAAAAAAAATTTATAAAACTAAAACAGCAACAAAAGCATTGATTTTCTTATAAACAAGTTACTATAAAAAATTTTTCTTTAAGTCAATGCCTACTATGAATAAATGAACAGAAAGTATTTTATTAAAGATTGAAAATTTATATATATATATATATATATATATATATATATATATATATATATATATGTTGTATACGCTCAGGCGACACCAGCGCCACTCTCTGTAACCCCCGGATGTAAGCGGGAGAAGGAACAGACTTTCCTTTTCCCAGCAGAGCGCGCCTAGTCAGGTTTAACAACCTGTAGATGTCATTAAATCTCCTTAAACCTAAACGTCTCTTTTATTCAACATACCCCTAGACACCACCCTCTCTGTTACATGGGGGCTCGACCTCGCAACCTTAATGGTTTTTGAACCCGTATTAAAATCAAAAGTCGCCCAAAACAATGGCGAATGCTGAATCAACGAAATACTCCGACGCCTACTAAGAGCCAATCCTCCGCTCTGAGACCAATACTACCGTCTCCTTTGCCAAGCCAAACCAAAGCTTGAGACTCAACCAAAAAGTCTCTTCAGCATCCTCCAAAAGTGTTCCAGTAAAACTAAAAAGCCAATTTCCCCGCCTATTCATCGCATCAAGAGTGTAAACTCCATCTGCTTCGTATCTACAATCATCGCCGTGAAAAGTGAACAGTGGTGAACTCATCGCAAACGGATAGCTTTTTATAGGCGAAGTCTATCTGCAGTCTACAAACACTCCGATATCGTCCAATCAGGTAGGATCAAACCTTTTTTACTCAGCATGTATCGCAATACTAAGAAAGAAGATCTAATAACTGCCGCGAAAGAACTAGGTGTTACTGTCCCAGAAAATGCTACACCTGTGTGTTTAAAAGCACTAATCGAACAAACTGACACTTTCAAAAACGAACCTGAATTCGTTAAAGATATAATTAATTTACTCATTGATGAACGAAAACAAGCAGAACTAGAGAAAAAAGAAGCCGAGCAAACAGCCAAAAAAATAATTCAACTTGAAAAAGAAATTGAACTCGCGAAAATAAACTCCGCTATAAATTCTAATAATTCAAACAATACTACTGCAACATTCGAAACACCTTCAACTAACCTCTTAGAAAGTCTCATTAAATTCGTTAAGACCCTTAGTATGCCAGTTCCTTCTAAACCTGAAAATTATAATTTATTTTTTCATTCACTTGAACGTGCGTTTACAACCAAAAATGTTCCACAGGAATTAAAATTAGAGATCTTAATTAATATTCTCGGTGAAAAAGCTAACAGTATTTTACTTTATATCCTCGAAAACGAACTCCCAGATTACGAGAAAGTTAAACACATTATTTTACGAGAATTCCAACCAACCTTACAAGAATGCTTAGTTAATTTCCGTAGGGCTCAACGATTGCCAAACGAATCGCACGTACAGTTTTCGTCACGATTAACAAGTTCTTTTGAATATTATTGTAAACTTCGTAATGCGAATGATTTTAAAACTTTGTGTGAGTTAATGATAGCCGACACACGCAAATTATTTTCCACCCTCGATCGAGAAACGCAACAACATATCGCGATACGCCAAAACGAATCTTGGTTTAAGCCTACAGAATTGGCTAGGGAATGCGATGTTTTCTTCGTAGCAAAGCGAAAGTCGTATTCCGACAGCAAACAAAAATACAATCCGTCTCAGGGCTTTAATCGCTACTACTCGCGTGATAAAAATTTCACAAATTGTTCACGAAACACTTCAGCCAATAATCCTCGTGGTGATTCTTACAGAAACGAAACTCATTTCAATTCTAGACCTAATTCAAATCACGATCCTGTTTGTAAAGTCGAAGGTAAAATGTTTAATGAATCCTTACATGAATTGCAATACGAAAATATTTTTGTTAATGTTTTAATCGATTCGGGAGCGAATATTGTGTGTGTGAAATCCTCCCTCATTCCACCCGAAACAAAATCTTTAGGAACTGTTCAATTAACCTGTGCTTTCGGAAATGAAATTCAAGCTGAACTTGCAAAAATTAAATTAGCTCTTCCAAGTTTTCGTGAAAACCCGATAATACTAACTGCAGCTGTCTGTAATAAATTGTATTGTGATTTAATAGTTCCGCCTAATATTTTTGATGATTTAAATAAAGCAGAAAAAGAAAATGCACGGATTTCAGAAAAAAATCCTACTTCCTCTCATTCTAAGAGCATTCTTTTGCATAAAAATAAAAATGATAGACAAAATAATTTCGCATCAGAATCAGTTAGCCAAAATATGTCAAGCTTGCATTCTTTTGCACCGCAAACTATCCCAAATCATTCCGACGAAGGTTCAAGGCCAAATGGCTCAACTCAATTTCAAAACATTGACAGCGCGAGTAATGTAAAACACCCAATGAATAAAAATGAATCGTTAAACTTTCCAAAACAGAAATTATTCCATGAAAAAGAAAATAATAAATATGAACTGACGTCACAGCCCATATCCGATCAAACATGTTACATAACTGATTTTCAGCGCGAAGCTAGCATAAACAAATCTTTTTCTGAATTTAAAATTAGTGATTTTAATTCTTTACCAGTTAATAATAAAAACGGATCTCTCTCTTTGCATTTTCAAAATGAGGATTGTTATTTATCAAATTTAAATGTAATTTATCCTGAAGTAGATTTATCGCATATTTTTTTGAATGTTGATACGCGTCGCGAAGTTGAAAACCTTATCCATTCTTACAAACCAAATAAAATTAAAGATACAAACTTACAAATGCAAATTATCCTTTCTGATGACACACCTATCGCGTTACGTCCTAGAAAATTAAGTCAAGCGGAAAAAATTATCGTCGAAAACCAAATTGAGCAATGGCTGTCTGATGGAATAATTTCTCCAAGTTCATCTAATTTTGACGCACCTTTAGTTCTTGTCAAGAAAAAAGACCAGTCAACAAGACTCTGTGTTGATTTTCGTGCTCTTAATTCTAAAACAATTAAACAAAGATTTCCACTACCCCTCATTGAAGACATTTTTGACCAACTGCATGGAGCGATACTCTTTTCAAATCTGGACTTAAAAAACAGTTTTTTTCACATCAAAATTGATCCTGATAGCCGTAAATACACCAGTTTCATAACACATAATGGACAATACCAATTTAATAGAGTTCCTTTTGGCTTATGTAATTCTCCCTCACTATTTCAAAAATACATTCAAATTGTGTTTAAAGATCTCTTAAAAGACAACACTGTCATTGTATACATGGACGACATTTTAATTCCGGCAAATTCTGAATGTGAAGGGATTGCAAAGCTTAAAAAAGTATTTGATGTTGCTGCTACTTATGGTTTAGAGTTTAACTTTAAAAAGTGTAATTTTCTTCAGCGGAAATTAACTTTTCTTGGCCATATTATTGAAGAAGGTACTATTCGTCCTTCAACAGCTAAAACAAATGCAGTCATGAATTTCCAAACACCTAAAAACACTCGGCATGTCCAATCATTTTTAGGACTAACAGGCTATTTTAGAAAATTTATTAAGGACTATGCATCAATCGCACGACCTTTAAGCGATCTTTTACGAGACAAAGTTCCATTCACCTTTGGTCCTATACAAAAACAAGCTTTTCTCTCTTTGAAACAAATTTTGTCTCAGGAACCTGTATTGCATCTGTATCAGCAAAACACTCCATTACAAATACACTGCGATGCCAGTGCGAAAGGGTTTGGTGCTATACTTCTACAAATGGACTCAAATCAGAACTTTCATCCAATACACTATATGAGTCGTAAAACTTCTCCTCAAGAAGAGAAATACTCCAGCTACGAGCTAGAGGTCTTAGCGATAGTTACAGCATTAAAAAAATTTCGACACTACCTCGTCGGCGCAAAACTTAAAATAATCACAGATTGCCAAGCATTTCAAAAAACTGTGTCAAAGAAAGATTTACCACCTAGAATAGCACGATGGGCTCTCTTCTTAGAAGACTTCGATTACGAAATACTTCACAGGCCAGGTAAACAAATGCAATATGTTGACGCGCTCAGTCGTTATCCAGTCATGCTCATACAATACAACGAGACAACACAAAAAATTAAAAAAACACAAATTAAAGATGAGTTTACATCCAGTATCAAACAACTATTACAATCATCTTCAGCCTCTGATTATACATTAAAAAACGATGTGCTGTACAAAATTGTCAACGACCAAGAACTTCTAGTCGTCCCACTTGAAATGCAAAAACAAATCGTACAACTTGAACATTCTAAAGGACATTTCGGCATCAACAAAGCTGAAGGTTTAGTCAAACAACAATTCTTTTTCCCAAATATGCGTAAGACTGTAGAAAATGTTATTGCAAATTGTATTCCTTGCATTCTTTCATCCAAAAAATTTGGCAAACGAGAAGGATTTCTACATCCCATAACCAAAAGGTGATATATTCCACTTGATACCTACCATATTGACTTTTTGGTTACACTCCCAAGTATCAACAAAAATTACAAATATATCTTTACTGTCATCGACGCTTTCACCAAATTTCTGTGGATTTATCCTGTAAAGTCTCCTTCAGCTAACGATGCTTTAGACAAATTAAAATTACAACAAGTAACCTTTGGAAGTCCCAGACGAATAATTTCAGACAAAGGAACAGCATTCACTTCTACAGAATTTCAGAAATTTTGTCAGGATGAAGATATTGAGTTAATTTCAATCACAACAGGTGTACCGCGTGGGAACGGTCAGGTAGAAAAATTCATACAACGTTATTACCAGTCCTAACAAAGCTTTCACTTGAAGATCCCAATAAATGGTATAAACACGTATCATCAGTTCAACGAATAATTAACAGCACTGTATCTATAGCCACCAAATATACACCATTTGAACTTTTAACAGGCGTCAAAAGGAAAAATAAAGATGACATCAAAATCAAAGCCATTCTCGAGGAAGAAAATTTCCAATTATCTTTACAGAATAAACAACAAATGAGAGAAGATGCCAAATCCAATATCCTGAAATTACAAGAATAAAGTAGACTGCACTACAATAAACATCGCAAAGAAGCAAGAAAATACAAAGAAGGTGACAGAATTGCAATCAAGAAAACACAGTTTGGAGTAGGTGTGAAATTGCGACCATAATATTTTGGCCCATATGAAGTCGTGAAAGTTCGTCCAAACGACAGGTACGATGTAAAGAAAATAGGAAGACAAGAAGGCCCGAATTTTACATCCACATCTGCTGATCTAATGAAACCATGGGATAATCCCCAAGACTTCTCTTTCCAGAACTAATGACTTTATTTTTTTCTCTTTATACTCAAGAAAATTTGAACTTTAAAAATTTGTTTAATCTATTTTTTTTTTCAATTGTTAATATTTGTATAATTTTTACTTACATATTTTCCAGCCTGGTCGGGGACCGACCACATCAGGATGGACGAGTGTTGTATACGCTCAGGCGACACCAGCGCCACTCTCTGTAACCCCCGAATGTAAGCGGGAGAAGGAACAGACTTACCTTTTCCCAGCAGCGCGCGCCTAGTCAGGTTTAACAACCTGTAGATGTCATTAAATCTCCTTAAACCTAAACGTCTCTTTCATTCAACATACCCCTAGACACCACCCTCTCTGTTACATATATATATATATTCATAAGGAGAGAGTGAACTTCTTGGTATTGAAAAAAGAACATGATTTGTCTGCGTTGTTGAAGCAATGCACACCCGGTTTGGCTCGTTTAGCTGAAAAACCGGTTTTCGAGGCCAACTTTTGTCATTGTTTTAACAGTTACGTTGTTACAACAATGGAGACGAATCTAAGCTGGCGTCGAATATCGGTAATTAATTTAATTTAATTAAATAATATTAGAAAAAACTGTATTAACATCAAGTGTCATCCACTACAAGTTTAAAAAAAATTATTTGAACTTGTGATAGGATGAATAGAAAGTATTTTATTAACGATTGAAAATATTTGAACAAGATAAATATATATATATATAGAGAGAGAGAGAGAGAGAGTAAGCTATAATAGAGTAGGAATTGAAAAAAGATATTACTTTTCCGTTTCGCCGGCGCAAATCTCACCAGCTTGGCGTTATTGGTGACAACACACAATACGCATAAAAAATATTCATAAATATTAGTTCTCATAGGTTCTTATCCATTTTTGATGCATTACGAAAAACCGTTTCTGAGATTAAAAAAAAGAACACGAATTGTTTTGAAAATGTGGTGGTAAAAGGTTACCAGAAGGAATATTCTGTTTGGTATCGATTGTTTCATTTTTGGCGACTTTATCGCTCACCCCGGAGAAACGGAAAAGTACCAAAAAGACAATACCGCAAACTTTGACTAATTTAACATGCATAGGCCATCTACACGGCAGGTCTTTCGTGGCAATAGGTATGAAATTCCCGATTCGATAGCAATAACGTCGGTCACCAGTTCGCGACCATGACTACTGGTCTTCTACGCCCACCCAAGAATACTGTAAACGAAAATTCAAGAAATTAAGAAACGAATCTTCAAAGGAAAGAATTTATCAATGATAACGGAATGAAAACAGAATTTTCAACTCTCTCATTCACAAGCAAAAATGATATTATTCGTTTGCAATTTAACACATGGTTTGCAATTTCTATTTTTTTCCTCCTCGAATTCTTGAAAAATTTTGACCGTGGTAGCCCAGTGGTCACGTTGCGAACTCGTGATTCAAAACCTAAAAGGCCATTAAAGACTCTTCGTGTAGAGAGGCTGATGCCCGTTAAATCTTTCAAGGCTTTAAATCCTCCCTGTGGCGTGGTACTGTAGTTTGGAGTGGGGGTCCAAGTTCTGGTATCGTCCTTGTCACTTGACCATAGTTCAAAATTACGATGTCCGTCACCAATAGCCCTCAGTGCGACGTAAATTAAAATCAAATCAAATCAAAATCTTGAAATAATAAAAAAAAAGTTTTTATTTTAATTATGAAGATATTTTTTGTTTCAAAATATTGTGGAATATATCATTATTACATACCATCTTTTACAGAAATTTACTAAATATAAATTACCATTGAAATCATTACTATTACAGTCTTCCATTCAATATAGTGGTTAGCGACGCTGACTGCTGTGCCGTAGGGCCTGGGTTCAAATCCCGGAGAAGACATGGGTGTTTTTAAATGTATAGTGCCTTTGCGGCATGGGGTACTTTAAATAGCCATCGAGCCGCTAGTCCTCTCGTGAGGTTGGTGGAAGGGAAAGAGAGGTTGGAGGCACCTGACCCTCCCCCAGAGTATTCTCCCTCAAAATTGGGATGGAACCGAGCTAATTTGTACTGTTACCTGAACGGTGCTCAAGGCTGCGACCAACGACAGGCGTACATCTAGCCCCTTGCCATGATGAATTTCGTGGGCCTGAATTTGACGCAGTCGAGATCAGGTGGCATAAGAAACAACAACCATTGAAATCGAAATTTTTTCACGATTTCAAACTACTACTTTGTTAATGAATCCTCTTGAATGTATTTCTTTAAGCAAAAAAAAAGGGGGAAATTTACTTTACTAATTTCCGCAGTGTGGGACGCAAGTCAATATAACATTTTTTTATATTTTATAAAATACTCCTTTTCACTTCATTCTCTCATCTTAAACAAGTTAGATTAAACCACAGAACGTGTTTCACCTACGTAACACCACCGACCCCATCTGGCAATTTATTTCAGAACTCTTCAAAGAATCTCGAAAAGCTGTTTTTCAGATGAGTATGTCGTCTTGCATTCACAGCACGACGATGCACGTACTCACTAGAAATTCTTTTCTCTGACTCTTATTCGTATATCACTTATTTCAGAAAAGTTTTAACTTTTTTTTGCTCATGTGGCTTTTGCCGATTACTCTTGACTTCTAAAAGAAAACGAAATACTTTTTGTTAATAGTACGCTGAATACTAAGGACATAAAAAATAAAATTAACCTCTTTTGTTTATGAATATGATAGGAAATTGTAAAATTAGCAATGTTAGAGTTTATAATTGAGTAATATTAAAAACGTCTTTAGAGTTATGAACTATGAAATTTACATTTCATGATAAATTATTGCAAGTTAACTCCTTAAGCTGTCAATTTTTTTGACCAAAATGTTCCAAAAAAAGGCACATTTTTTTAATGCATATAACTAAGCATAATACTTAACAAGAATGCGAAAATAGAAGGATGTTATTTGAATTTTCAATTTTGAAGTTTTTACACTATTTTTTATTTTATAATTGTTGTATATAAAAACTCCTAAATGTTTGCTTTTTATAAGTACATTCTGCATGCTATGAATAATGTTTCATATATCTTAAAAGAATTTCTCTCATACTTACAAAAAAATTCATGTTCGTACTTCTTTTTTAAACGGTTGAGGATTTTGTGTGTGGGAGTATATCTATATATATAAATGAGAAAAGCGACTGACTGACTGACTAATCACGAAATCTCTGGAACTATTCAACCTACAGACTTGAAATTTGGTAGACATGTTCCTTTGATAGAGTAGACATCAGCTAAGAAAGGATTTTCCGAAATTCGAAACGCAAGGGGCGTTACGGGGAGTTAAGGGCTTTAATAATAATTGTTTCCATGTTTAAACTACTTGATGTATAATCTTGAAATTGGGTAAGCGGATTCCTTTCAGAGAGTAGAGATTCGCTACAAAATGAGTTTGCTGAAAATCGACCCTCAAGTGGCGTTGCAGGGGCTTAGGGGACGTTATAGATAATTATTTCCATTTTTAAACTATTTGACGCACTGTCTTTAAATTTGATATATAGATTCCTTTCGTAGAATAAGGATCAGTTACAAAACGGGTTTTGTGAAAACAGACTTCTAGGTGGCGTTGCGGGGGATTAAGGGGCGTAATAGATAAATATATCCGTTTTTAAACTACTTCACCTACCTGCTTGAAAATTGGTAGGTAAGTTTCTTTCCTGGAGTAAATATCCGCTACAAAATGGGTTTTGGGAAAATTGACCCCCAAGGGGTGTAGCGGGGTCGGGGGGTTTAAGGGGCGTTATAAATTCCTATTTTTAAGTTATTAGACGTGCAGTCTTGAAACTTTGTAAGCAGATTCCTCTCATAGGGTAGAGATACGCTAAAAATGGGTTTCGTGAAAATTGCCCCCAAGTGGCGTTGAGGGGACTTAAGGGACGTTATAGATAATTATTTCCATTTTTAAACTATTAGACGCACAGTCTTTATATTTGATTAAGAGATTTCTTTCATAGAGTAGAGATCAGCTATAAGAAGGTTTTGTGAAAACAGACCTCTAAGTGGCGTTGCAGGGGAATAAGTGGCGTAAGAGATAAATAT
The DNA here is from genome assembly GCA_019973975.1 of Trichonephila clavata. NCBI lineage: Eukaryota > Metazoa > Arthropoda > Arachnida > Araneae > Nephilidae > Trichonephila > Trichonephila clavata. The sequence goes on along the minus strand of BMAO01034468.1, from coordinate 1,298 downwards.
TTTCGTTTTTAAACTATTTGACCTACCTGCTTGAAAATTGGTAGGAATGTTTCCTTCATGGAGTAAATATCCGCTACAAAACGGGTTTGGAGAAAATTGACCCCCAAGGGTTATTGTGGGGGGTTAAGGGCAGGTATAAATAGTTATTTCTTTTTTTAAACTATTAGACTCACAGTCTTGAAATTTGGTAAGCAGGTTCCTCTCATAGGATAGAAATACACTACATAATATGTTTTGTGAAAATCGACCCCTAGGCCGCGTTGCGGGGGTTCAAGGGGCGTTATTGATAATTTTTTTGCATTTTTAATTAATTGGACGCACAGTCTTCAAATTTTGCTAAGCAGATTCCTTTCATAGAGTGCAATTCCCCTACAAAATGGGTTTTGTGAAAACAGACCCAGAAGTGGCGTTGCGGGGGCTCAAGTGGCGTTATAGACAATTACCCCCATTTTTAAACTGTTAGACGTACAGTCTTGAAATTTGATAAGCAGATTCCTTTCGTAAAGTAGAGAACCGCTACAAAATGGGTTTCGCGAATATCAACTACCAAGTTTAATTTCGGGAGATTAAGAGGCGTAATCGATAAATATTTCCATTTTTAAACTACTTGATCATCCTGCTTGAAAATTGGTAAGCATGTTCTTTTCATGAAATAGAGTTCCTCTAACAAAGAGTAAAATGAAAATTGACCCCAAAGATGTTTGCGAAGGGTCAAGAGGAGTTACAGAAAAAAATTCCTGTTTTTAATTGTTAGACCCATATACTTGAAATTTGTTAAGCATGTTTCTTTTGTTGAATAGGGATCCACTAAGAATAAATTTTAAGCAAATCAAGTTCTGGGGGGTTGCAGGGGGCTACTGGGACGTATTGACAAAAAAAATTACTTTTTTCGAGCTACAAGGACTATAATAATGAAATTTGGTTTGCATTTTTCTTTTGTTTAATTGAAATCCGCTAAGAGCGGTTGTTTTGGAAAACGGCTCTCAACGGGATTACGGGGATATTTATAGTAAAACTTTTGCTTTTTTCTGTTAGATTTAGACTTGAAATTTGGCTTGCATGTTCAATTTATGGAGTAGAGATCCACCGAAAATTGGTTTTGCGGGAATCCACTTGGTTTTTGAGTTACGAAAGAGTTAACATCATTCTATGCTTCAATTTTAGAGATTTTTAGAAAATACAAATTAGATGAGTTCTGCCCTTTTTTTTTTTTATCGACAGGTGACAGTTACAGGTATAAGTATATTTTTCAATTCAATCGAATTCTTAATGCTAGGACTTAGATATCAATAATTTAT
>BMAO01034467.1:0-15186 GCA_019973975.1 Trichonephila clavata | reverse complement strand
TTTTTTTCAATAAATATCTTTTTTCCAAAAATACTGCGATTTTTTTCTACATTAATATCAATATTTTATTTTTTCTCTATTTCTTATAACTTCAGCATTTCTGAGCTACAGTACTGGACACCTAAATTGCAATAATAAGAAGGGAGCATACAAATATTGTGCAATTTAATCAAACTAATGCCTTTACGCAATAGAAAAACTATGTCAAGCGCAGGCGCGTATCAAGAGTGCTTCTAACGTGCAAAAATAAGTATAATGAGGGAACAAAGCGACATGTTAAAACTCCACAATTTATTATTTTTTGATTGCATTGCTGAACGACTTCAATATAAATAGAAGAATAATTCTTCGATCATTTGAGCCCGTTTATAACATCCAGAAATGAAGAATTACTGCATATAAATAATGGAGATAATCCTACTGAGAAAATCAGTGATATATCAGTCGCATGCGCGTATCCAAATAACATGATTCCGATCCTTAATCGATCGATGCAAGAAGGAGCAACTGACTGACGGTACCAGTTTCCAGCTTCACAGCATCTCTACTCTATACAATATAAATACTGTGCGTATGGTAGTGACGATCAATGAGCACTTTAGGAACTGTCACTACAAATACGGTCTGTTGCAAGGCAATCTATATCCACAACTACAATTTATCATCGTTTGTAGCATAGTGGAATGACCGCAGTGAATACTTCTGATATTACCTTTCTCATAAGACCACAATCATTGAATCTGAACTGCGTGTTGAATGTCAGACTTGGGCAATCGAATGACAACACATTTTCTTAGATTCAAATCATGCTTCAGCCTGCAATACCAAGCTTGTCAGATTAAATTCTGGAAATATTTTAGATAGATATTGCTTAACTGATGCATGTATTGCATACATGTTCTGCATCTAGTATTAGGATTTCGATGGATTCCACTCATGCAACTTCTAGTCCTCTTATTCTGAAAATATTATTAACCAGCACCACGTCTCTGAGATTTTTGAGTTTGTTGCATCAGGGTTCGACAGACGTATATAAATTAGTTTAGATACTGAATAACATGTTTTACATATCATGTGATGTTTTAGTTAAGTGTTAAACATACACACACTGAGATTGGTGTTTTGAAATATTATATATTTTACATGCAAAAGACTGCATAGTTTTAATTTACCATCCCAATATTTTTTTATGTTTTTAAACATGTAATTTTTGCTCTTGGTGGCATTGTCATGTGGCATTTACCCCCTTTCTTTTAGACCATACGCCACGTCTTCATTTCAAAAGGGCATTATATGACTGCGCGTGGCCCGTTCAAGACTTCAACACCCGTAAGATTACATTGCCTTGGCTTGCCTGTTCTCTCAACATATTATGTATGGAACTAATGTATTCAATGACCGGCGAATGACTTGGGTGGACTACTAGCTGTTACACCAGATCATTACCGGAAATGTGGAGGCAGCGCAGGTTGCTATACACCAACGAGAGATTTGTTAGGAATTAATTGGACTATGAACTGGATTATTAAAAAAAGTATATTTCTTGAATAACACAATAATTTTCAACATATCAATGAACAATTATGTTGAAAAATTTCAAAACAAGTATTATGGGTTGAATCAAAAGCTAATCCTAGATTGTGCAGAGGTACACACTGAGCTGTTGCTCATCAGAGCCGATATTGAAACCCTTTCACATTCAAAGCTGAGACTTGTAGCATGCTGTTAGCCATGGTAACAACACGTAACACTGAATCCTTCCTCCTCATCTCGCAGAAAGCTGAAATTTCAGTCATTTCACTTTGTACTGTGTGTGCATCGTTTCTTTTGAGTTACCTTTGAGACTCCAATTCTTCTTAATGTTGCATTTTAGAGGGATCACACAATGAATTCTAGAAAGATAAAAACCGTCGCATTTTCTTTCTGAGCCTAATTTAAAGAATCGTAGTAGATTTGTTAAAACTTGGAATTTAAAAAAACAGTTGGAAGTCTTCTCATTTTCAAGATCGAGTAGTAGTACTACATATTAAATACATTTAAAAATAGAAGAAATATATTTTGCACACAGTTTCCAATTCTCATAAAACCAACAATACACCCATCAAAGTTTCATAGAAAGAAAATATTTTTGTATGATCAATATATCTCCACATATGTATACGTAGTTGTATTGGAATAGTAAAAAAATATTTTATATCCCATTCAAAGTTAAATGATATATAAAATTTTAAATTTGTGAGAAATATCAATATTAGATCTATAAAGAACCTTAGGAATTAATACAAATTTTCTATTATGTATGCGTATTATTTTAATAGTGTGACATAATAAGTAAAATGCATAAGAATTAACTGAAGGAAAATAACCTTGAAACGGCCTATTAAAATTTGAAATTTGTGTTTAAGTTTATTGTTTAATGTATGAAACAAAAATGTAGTGCAGTGATAACTAAGTTCACATCATATTTAATTGAGATGTTCCAAAATGTCAAACTGTCTGATTAAATTTTGCATTGAAATCTGACATTCTGAGTACCTTACTTCTCTGAACTGAATATTTGATACTTTCTAATTTAGTGGCTGATTCATTCCAGCTAACATATTGAACATTTTATGAATAAGATCACTTTTAATAGAACGCGAGAGAGATTACTTGAATATGCTAAAAGTGAATTTAATTAATGAAACAAAACTGAAAAAGTTTCATTTGTATTAATGACAACAATTGCTTATTAACTTTTTAAATAAAAATAATAGCAGTAAACACTTATTTTAAAAAATTGTTAATACATTTTTTTTCAGAAACAAAAAGCAATTTTTAAAGCAAAAAAAAAAATCTAGCGTAAGGAGACAAAATGAGTGACTAATTGTGTCAAAAAAGAAAAACAAATTAAGCACAAAATAAAAAAATAAACTGCATGAAAACATTCGCTTGATGTAAATACTTTAATACAATGTAATTATTTACAGTAAAATATTTAATGGAATAATTTACATGAATATATTCGTATTTCCGTGTGATGGAACCTTTTAAAAAGTAAAAAAGTAACATGAAATAAATAGCTTAAGTAACTAATTAATTAAGTTTCTTAACATTTTGCCCATTAGAATTTCAATGGTTACATCCAAAACACTTTTGCATCAAAATATATAACTCAAATATATAAATATATATAAAAAACCCATCATTTAACATTTCTGGACAGGTGATCGAAAACCAACTGTAGAAGCATATGTAGTTTCTGCAAGTAGAAACCGTGAAAGAAAATTTCTTGATGGACATTTTTTTCATATAAAGTATTGATTTCATTTACCCCAATAAATTTGATGGTGTGCTAATATTAACTAAATGAATATATGTATGGAAGTGCGGCAATATTAGATTAGTTATATTTATCACTTTTTTATATGAAAAATTTAAGCGTGCGTCGTCTTCAGAGAATTCACCTGTTAGTGTTTTTAAAAGTCAACTTGTAACTGCTAACCATTGATATTATTACAGCTTTTATTCTTTCTTAATTGCACTACCTTTGTACACTATCTAGCCAAAAGTATCCGGACACCCTTTAAAAAAGTGGTTCTGGAGAGTGACGCAATTTGTGATACGTAATTGAAAGCTATAAAAGTGTTGGTAGTGGTTTCTCAGATTGCATTCATGCGTTTGTGAGGCAATGAGTAAGTAAAAGGAGCTTTGTGAATTTGATCGTGGCAGTATAGTGGGATGCCACTTTTGTGGGAAATCAGTTCGTGAGATTGCGGACATTCTACAGAAGCCTAAATTCACTGTGAGTGATGTAATTGTGAAGTGGAAACGTCGAGGCAGTGAAACATCAGAAAAACGAACCGGTAGGCCTAAAATACTTGGCGAACGCAGCCGCAGAACTCCGAAAAGGGTAATGAAACAAAATCGCAAGTCCTCGTTGGTGGAAATTCCTCAGAAGTTCTAAAGTTAATCAGGAATTAGTGTTAGCAGCAGGAATGTACGTCGAGAGTTAAAGAACTTGGGATTCCGTAATCGTGCAGCCGCTCACAAGACAAACATCACTTCACAGAATGCGAAGCATCGCTTGCTATGGTGTAGAGCTCACCACCATTTTACTGTGGACATGTGGAAAACTGTTCTTTGGAGTGTTGAATCTCGCTTTATCGTCTGGCAGTCGGATGGACGTGTCTGGGTTTGGCGGATGCCCGGCGAACGTTTCTTTAGTGACTGCATTGTGCGGACTGTTAAGTTTGGTAGTGGAAGCATAATTATGTGGGGTGTTTCTCGTGGTTTGGCCTGGATCCGTTAGCTCCTGTGATTGGAAACATGAACATTGAGATGTATGTGGGCATTCTGGACAATGCTGCACTCCCTACTCTATGGCATTATTTCAGGGAAGGCCCATTTCTCTTCCAGCAGGATAATTGCTCCATTCACACATCGAGGCTTGCACTGACGTGGTTTGATGAAATGGGTGTTCAAAAACTGGACTGGCTTTCGAAGGCCCCGTTCTAAATCCCATAGAATAATTTTGTGAAGAATTAGAGCGCAGATTACGTAGCGGTCCAAATCGACCATCCTCACTGCAAGCACTCACTTCAGCTGTGACGCATGGAAGGCAATACCTATGGTCACCAATGAAAAATTGGTGGAAAGTCTTCCCAAACGTATGCAGGCAGTCATACATGCAAAATGGGGACCAACATCATATTAATATGGGCCTCAGGACGCTCTAAGTCCATACCACTGGGTGTTCGGATATTTTTGGCCAGATAGTATGACATACATACGTGTATAATTTTAATAAAACAATTATCTTCTGTGAGGTACATCTTTTTCAAAAGAAATTATTTTAAATCAAAGAGAAGGAAACCGCAATAAATAAGCATTATTAACCCCAGTATGGTAATTATTATAAGTAATTTTATCAGCAAATTTGTTTAAATAAGCTTAGAAATCTACATCAAAATGAATTGTATATCTTTCCATTTGTAAGATTTACTCTTTATACGCAATTCTAACAATATTTAGAGCCTTTATATGCTAAAATTAATTATAACTAAGGTGATTGCTGCTGTTTACAATGCTTTTGCATTTATAATTTATTCCCAGTACTTAATACATTAGTTTTCACTTATCTTTGACATCTGCTTTTTAGTTTATTGGAAATTCATGTATGTGCAGCCAAAACGTTTTTTACTAAATAAAACTGCTATAAAATAGCACATACTGCTATAAAATAGTATTTTCAAAGAAATGTGATTATTCAAAATTTCAATGCATACCCTTCTTTAAGAATATTTTAGATATTTAAGGTTCATTAAGATGTCTATTTTAAAAATGTAAAGAAATGAAGTTAGAATTCACGTATAAATTGGTTTTGATTGTAAGACGTGAAAAATGGTAAGGGAATCAAAATAACATTTAAAAAAAGTAAAAATGCAGAATTTTAAAGAAAATTATCAAGTAAATAGAACGTTTTCAAAGATATGAAGGAAGAAGAAATAATCGAGGCGAAAAATAAATTCGCTTGATTTAATGATCTCCACGCAGGGATGTATGCATGATAGGACAAGAACAACTCTTAGATTAAGTGGTAGGCCCTTTTCTCCCTGCAGTAGTGTTCCATCTTTTATTAGTGTTCATTGATTTGAATGTAAATGAGAGATCCAAACTAAAAAAAAACCTTAATAACTGAAGCAATAAAAATAATATATTTCAAGTAACTAACAAGACAAAAAATTTGGAAGAGCACCTCTGTATGTAAAAGAACTAGTTTTTCAGATATATAACTACAAGCTCTAATAAAAGTACATTAATGGAATATGTTATGCTATAATTGTTTTTACATCATTGAAAATAATTTGCTTCTTTAAAGCAGTTTTATGTGAGCAAGACAGATATAAATATTTTTAATTAATGATTGTTTTTGTATTCAATGTATATTGGGCAGTGCAAATTATGTGTTTCAAATTAAATTTTTTTTCAATAAAAAATAATAGTATGAGATTTTAAATTAACATTGAATCTATTTTTTGTTATTAATTTATGTATTTTATGGCAATTGTACCATAAATTATTTTTTTTGGTTTGTTTTTATCAATTATATTATCATTTTTTTTTCAATCAAAAAATAATAGTAGAATTTAAAATAAAACATTGGAATTCTATTTTCAACAAATATGAAAACATTGAAATTAAAAATATTATTTATGATAATCCATACACCATTCATGGCTGAGAATGGCTAAAACCATAATTAAAATTTAATAATTGGGAAGAAGTTAGATCTATGATTTGTGTTATGATAATTAGTCATCAATTCATTTTGATTCCAAATTTTGTTTATGTGAATACTTTTAACTGTGTTAAACATTGAAAATTAAAACTTATGGATATGAGTATATTGGTCAAACCTCTAAAGAAGTTAAGATCCAGATTAATCAACATGGGCATGTTGTCAGAAATTTCAATAATTCTAAAAGCTCTCATGAAATTTAATTAAAATATTTTTTTTTCACTTATATGAGTTAAAAAAATGTTGAGTTATCCATTTTTAGGATTATTTCAGCTTATGGTATGGTGGTAAATTTGTTATATTAAATGTTATAACACTATTTATCGATATGGACATAATGACACTATATTTTTATTCTTTATCCAACGACCGTGCTTGGTTTCTTAACCTTTTGATGCCGAGTCTCCGAGTATCGACTGACGCTATCGGCAGACGGGTATTCATCGAGTCCAGTGCATTGAAACAGGAAGTCTCCATCCATTCTGGAATGGCTGCAGAGTGAGCAGGCCTTGTCAGCGGCTAGGCCAAGCCAGTGGAGGTGTGCTAACAGAAAGTGTTGTCCGGTAGTTAGGCAAAAGCGGGCAACAGCATTGGCTCTTTCCATGTGCCTCGGGATTGGACCCACAGTGTCCAGAGTTTCCCAAGGCTTTCCAAGGCTCTTGGTGTTTTGGGTCACGGTAGTAAAATTGCCGATGAATGTAGAAATGATGCTATTTGCTCTTCTGAGAGTCAATGTGACTACCGGTTGAGATGGCTCGGCTTCCTGCTTGGCTTTTTGGGCGGCCCTCCCATTGCCGGGGATCCCAACAGGACTTGGGACCCACTGCAAGGCCACAGTCCAGCCATATGAGATTAGCTCGCATTTTTAGTTCGACGCTGAATTTTGTTAAGGCAGTCAATTGGTGTATTGCTGCTTAAATCTAAAATTGTGACCTGGTAGCCAATGAAAAAGACAACTTTTGCCGGAGCTAGACAGGAAGCTAGTAACTGCATTGCAGCTTCATAGACAGCCAAGACCTCGCCATCGTAGTTGGTGGCGTTTTTTCCCCCCATTGATAATGAGCCCTCAAACAGCCTAAAGAACCATCTCACGCCGGCTCCGTTTGTTTCTGGCAGGTATGAGCTGTCAGTGTATGAGACAATGGAAAACGCAATTTACAAATTATTGAACAAAAAAATAATGAATTTCTATATTAATTTCCTTAATAATAATAATAAAATTAAAAGAATTTCCAGAAGTATAAAAGGGCTGAGAGAAAAAGTTGGGGTACAATTTGAAGTCTCCCATGAAAGAATTTCCTCATTTCTATGTTTTTGGTCACATAGAAGTAAATTGCCAAAATTTATTACCTTAAAAGTTCAATATATACACATACTGTGTTTGTGAGAGAATCACAAAATACTTATACATACGCTTAATGACATCCCTTAAATAAAGTCAAATTTATTATTTATTTATTTTTTTCGAAAAAAAGGATAACAGTGACGTTGTATAATTACTTAACATCCAAGCCCAACATATTTTTTTTTCCTTATTCGAGATGAAGCAATAATATGACTATACAAATTTGTTCATGCGTATACTGAACTTAAATTATTTAGAATGAGGAGTAAATTTGAATGTTTCACTCTCTTATTTACTACTTAAATTTATATGTATTTTTAAAATTAGGAATCATATCTTCTGAGACATTTCAGTAATTTACCAATGTTAAAAATAAATCAACTTATTTAAATTTAGGGTATAATGAATGCATTTTGGAATTATTTGTTGCTCACTGTGCCTGTAACGAAAAAAAAAAGAATGTCATCTTCTCTGTTAATGCTTTTTTTTTTTGCAATTTTTTTTATATTTCTAAAGAATAAAAAAAATAATCTTTCTTTAATGCTTCCGTATTTTTTTTCGCTTTCACTCTTATCAAGAAAAAAAAGTCTTTTTAATGTGTCTCTTCATGCAATACCGTATACAAAGAAAAAAAAATTGAAAACGCACAATATTTCATGAAAAAAAGGAACTAGATGATAATCATTTCCATACTTAACTAGAGGCTACAGAGTAAGTTGTGTTCTTTCGAATCAAGCATTAACTAACGAAAAACGGAAATAAATTACATAGAACCTTAACGAAACCCTTATTTTAAACATCATCGGAATACACTCTACTCCGTGAATTTTCTCAGAATCGCGTGATTTCGGTGTCGACATTCATGTTAGAATCCCTTCATTCGTTTCTTAGATGATTTATGTGCTTAGGGTGGGCAGAAGTGTTTAGGATCACGAAATGGCTTGGAGAAATGGGCCTCTCAACATCAGACTCGCTTTGTCGTGCCACCAAAAACGATTTCCGGCGGGATTCTTCAACTGTGTGCGTGCTGTTAGTAACAAGGGTAGTTCGTTAATTTAAGTATGGGATATAATTCTTTTTTTTTTCGTCTGCATTGTAATTTCGTAAAGTATGTAATTTTAAGGATTCCTTCTATTTTTTTAGGTTTTTATTTGTTAACACTGTGAAAGAATTTGTAAGCTGATGATGGGTATTACCATTATATTTATTTTAAACATACTTTGAATAAAAAAAAAAACTAATAATTGTTTATGGCTTTAAAAAAAAAAAAAAAAAATATATTTATAACAACAGGCCAGATTCAAAATATTTTGGTGGCCCAGTAAGTCGTTTGGTTATGATCGAGAACTCGTTGCTGTCGTTGTTTCTGTTGAGCAGTAGCTTCCAAACAAGATAACACTTAATACTAGTAGTGTAGATGAATTGATGCATATCAAACGAGTGTCGAAACTTGTAATTCTCATATTGATATGGTGTGGAAGATTACAGAAATGGTCATATGGTGCCCTCGTTGCTTAACCGTGATTCAAAATTAAGAGTTCCATCGAAAGTAGATCTACTTTATTGTAAACTGCGATGTCAAATCAAAATATTGGAACTATGAACTATCAGTAAGGCAGTGCTTCTCAAAGTTTCAATATTTGCAACCCAATATTCAATCATTATTTCCTTACAATAAAAATGCATTTCATTCAATAAGACTATACTTTGTCTCTAAAGCTACAATACGACTTTAACCTCTTAAGTGCCACTGGCGTATATAAACGTCTTGCTCAGCGAATGAGTTAATTGCACCGGACGTATATTTACGTCTTTCGAAGTACGATCTTTTCTGTGCACTGTTATCCATAAAATTATTCCAAAGACTTTGGAATGCATTGAAAAGCCCTTGATAGTGTTTGCAAAAGATTTATTTATTTCAAAGGATTTGATTTTATTCATTCCTTTTCTCCCCCCCCCATCACATCACATATCAGCGCCTACGTGGAACACGAAGGCATTAAGGGGCGAATCGCGAAGCTTTTAATCGGTAGTTAAAGGGATTAATTATAAACCTAGCAAATTATCAAGATAAATGTTAATTGGTGTATATAATTTTGTATATGAGAAGCCCAGGGGGCCATTGGTAATTATTAATTTTGTTGTTAACATAGTATTTTTAAATTAATTCTAAAATGCATTCTGTAGTACTGATAAACTATAAGTGTATTATATCAGTGTAAAAGTGTAACAAAAAATGAAAAATAAATTTTATTATGTCAGAATGTATTTTGTTTGCTTACTTTCAATAAATTAATAATTTTTTTTAAAAATAATCTTTTGTTTTCGACTTTCAATACGCTCGCGCCCCCCTCACGTAGGGTTATCACGCTTACCTAGGGGGGATCACACACCATTTTGAGAAACCTGCCGTAAGGTCTATCAAATTAACTCGGGTATTCTCCGTCCAGCCAAATTGCATTTTAATCTAAAACAACACCTCCCCACAAAAGAACTTCTCTTTGAACAATATTATATAGTGAGAAAGTCAGATGAAATATAAAAACTGGATGATAGTGGACAATATTGTCACATTGATTCGTGCTAGAGCCATATTTTACGATTCAATATTACGAAAAGATTTGATTGGTCAAGTCGAAATTGATTTTTACTCTCTAGCATGTCTGGGTCGGTATACCAATTAGCCATTTGTAATGTTTAATAACAATTAAAAAAAAGATCTTATTTCTTAATTGTCAATCATTTCGAATTGAATTTATTGGATTCTATATCATACTCGGTCGGAACCCCCTCCCGGAATCTCAACGATGAGCGAGACCTCCACCAGCATAAAGACCGGAGAGTACCGCAACAGAGTATTTAGATTTTACGTATCTTGAAATTTACTTTTACTCATTCAGATAGGTGGAAACTGATTCTTGCACTATATCATGTATGGTCTGCATACGACGTTGTTAATCTAAGTTTAACTTAATATAAGTAAATTGTTCATATTTCTTACTCATCATTTCGAGTTGTATCCAATGTTTCCCTACACAATGCTGTGTTTGGATTCTCCCCCTACCGGAACCTCAATGAGGAGAGAGATCTGCATCTCAATCCCATAAAGAGAAGCACCATGCCAGTATTTAAAATAACGTTTACGTATCTTGAAATTTACTTTTCTATACTCTTTTTCCCGCAAATTATTTATAATGAAATGACTGTCGCTGATTTTAATAATTTATAAAGCATGCATTAAGTAGTAATAAAATTCTCAAAGAATTATTGGTGTCTAGAATTAAAAAAATACACCTTAAAATCAAAATATTTCCTAAATCTAAAAGATAAAACTTAAGAAATAATACTTAGAAGAAACTTGAAGCAAAAATTATGTATTTAAGTAATAAAAAATATCTAAGCATTGTACAGAGAAATATGAATGTACTAAACTTTTCTATAGCCGCTAAAAGTATATACTTACCAGGTAAAGTAGTTTGACGATTACTTCTTGAAAAAAAAAATAATACATTTTTTGTCCTTAGCTTATAGAAAAAACTAACAATTTAAGATATACCAAATACTTTAGAAAAAAATACAATTGTTAATGACATTGAAATTACAAAATAAGTTTTGAGTGGCAAATTAATTTAAAATTAGAACCTCTTTTTTTCTTTGATAAATATTTATTTTAAAAACTTAACAAAAGCGTAAATAAAAAGGTACTTAGTGCATTGAATTTCGTTACTTTTATATAACATTGTGTGTAAGGTTTACCTCCAAAACTATACTTTAATGTATCTTTTTAAACAATTGTTTCAAAGTTTCATTATTCAAGAAAATTGTTTCATTATGATAATTATTATCTGATTTGCTAGAGTTTACTGAATTTAATTTGAAACTAGCCATACGGAGTTTGAATTTGCAAAATATGAAAATCATATTTAAATAAATTTCAAGAAAAGCTGTAAATTTATTTTCAGTATTTATGTACTGAGTTAAATTATTTTAAAGTAATTTAATAAGTTATTCATGTAATTTTTTAAAAAAAATTATCCAATATTATTAAAATATTGAGATTTAATCGATTTCAATACCTTGTTAGAAGATTTCTAAAGATATAGTTAAAATTGTCATATCCCTCAAAAATGAGATATTTTAACAAACTTAATAAAACTCAGTGGCACTAAGCCTGGAGGGCCAAGGCCTACTGTTCCCATCTCAGTTTCCGTAAACCTGGGCTCGAAGTGCATGCGCATTGTTCCTTCAATGATTTTAATCAAACTTAATTATATTTCCATTAACTGATAAAAATCAGTTATATATTTTCTCAAATTGTATTTGAACTAAAATTAAGGAATTTTCTATCAAGTATGCATATAAAGTAAAAAATTCATCAAATTCTAAATTATAATCTGTAATATACGTCATATTTTTGCCTGGGTAATACGTTTTCCTGGTAACAGAAAAATAAATTTAAAAAGGCCATTTTACTTAAGACAAATAATTAAGTTAAAATGAACAGAAAATTAGTTCAATAATATATAGTTATTAGTTCAAAAAATATATATAAATGAAAAGAAAATGTTAAATATTTAGAAATAAGTATTGCGAAAAGTGTTAAACTTATTTTCGCAATACATATTTCCAAATATTTAACGTTTTATTTTTCATTTATTTTCTCAATACATTATCTCATTAACGTTATAAAATGTGATAAATAAACGTATAGATTGACTAAATTATTAAGTCATCCAATAAATAATTAGGTTCCTTACGCGTGCGATAACTCACCATTTCGAAACACATTCTAATATAGAAGATGAAATTTAATCTGGCATTCCATTTTGTACACTTTCACATCACTCTAACTAGAAAACTTTGAGTATCGACAGATTTGATATGTATTAGTACCATTGAATATACTAAGTTCAGTTAACTTAAAATAAGCTAACTTAAATATAATTGAAAGTTAAATCAGTAAACGAATCGCTTTAGTACAGCAATGTGCCCGAAATCATCACAACTCGACTTCCATGAACTTAAAGCTAATCTCAAGCTATTTATTTATTTTTGTGGAACATACTTAAATAGCAGAGAAAAACAAATTTCTTTGATTTGTTATCGTAATACTAAATAATAAATAAATATTTTAACACTGATTGAGATTATTTTTAAATAGGCCACTAAACAGCTACTGAGAAAAATACACTCTTAAAAATTATATACAATCTATTATAGGTGAAAAAAATACGAGGGCTATTTTTTAAGTAAGGTCCGTTGGCAAGTATAGATCCTAGTTCACGAGTACTGGCCGCAAAGAGTCTCTGCGGAATTGAATCGCACGCGAAGTGGGATAGGTCTGTATCCGTTTTTTTACTGCGAGAGACAAGTCAGCTGCAGACATTCATCGCCAGATAACAGAAGTTTATGGCACTGAAGCAATGGGTGACTGCAAATTTTGAAAATGGGTCAGGAAGTTTAACGATGAGAGCTCACACTTCCCGAACGACTCGGGAATTAATCGAATTGTTTAGTTGGGAAATTTTGGATCATGCACCATACAGCCCCGACCTTGCTCCCGGGAAATTCCACCTTTTCCAGAACCTCAAACACAGTCTTAGGGGGGAAGCGCTTCAGTGAGAACGAAGTGAAATTGGCCCTGAACTCTTGGTAGTCCGACCAGGCGGCATACTTCTTTGAAGAGGGTTTTCAAAACTTAGTTCTAAGGTATGAATATTGCATTAATAAATTCGGCAACTTTGTAGAAAAAGAGAGAAAAGTATTTACAATTCTAAAGTAAAGGTTTTTGAAACAAAATATTGTAGTTATTTCTTAAAAATAAACGGACCTTACTTAAAAAACAGCCTTCGTACATATATATATATATATATATATAAAATAGAAATAGCTTATTTTGAAATTTGCTACATATACTACTCTCCAAAAAATGATTCAATAATTTCGACCCAAATAATAATGATCACTTTCATACAATTAACAGATTTAAAAAAAGTTCACACTTGTTCCAAATTACTTATTATTTTTATATTGAAAAAAATACTATTTTATCTTTTTGTTTATAAATTTAAATAAAATACAGTTTTAGATTTTTCCAGTTCTTAATTCACAGTTTCTGGAAATTTATCTCTTCTAATCTACATTACATTTTGTGCAATCTAAATACACATTTTAGGAAGTAGGGGTTCAAACTACATCCGATTAAAAGATCTCACGCTTGAGATTTCTCTTACGTGATCTCCCTACCAATTACTTTCAGCAAGCTCCTTACACCTGAGTTAAAGAGGTTTGTTGTACGTAATAGCATACGATCATTAAAAGCCACTATCCCTTCTTCTTCAGGCTATTTCACGTAGACGTGAGATGAAGCTCATGATCGTTGCCATGAGTCAGGAGTAAAATGATTCCCTATAATTGGGATGATTCAAGAATTTTATTGTCATGGTAGACTTCAATTTCTAAGGACAGATATACGATACTCAGCAGGAATGATAGAAATCACGTAAAGTAACTACTTTGTTATACTTTGTTTATGATATGATGTACAGAAAGTTTATCACATTTCACACTTCCCGATTGATTTTATACATGCTTCTTATTTTTGTTCTAAATTATATGATTACAGATAATATTAATTTATTATATATTGGCAGAATAGAAATGGATTTTTTTATGGAAAACTACTAATAAAATGAAGTTAAATCCTTGATTCTGCTATATATGTATTGCCATGCAGCAGACTTCTACTCAACTCCTGTAGTGAATGAGGACGTGAAGAGAGGAATGAGAAAACACGTCATGTGAGTGGGGATGGATTAATCAGGAGATTCTGTGTGGTGGAGTCCTATTCATTATTGTCAAGAATCATGAGATTTTATGCTTTATAGTCTATATTTTTGAAAATCAAGACTATGGCTAATATTTTAAAATTAATTGGTTCAGTTTGAAAAGGTTCATTACCTAGAGATATGACAACACTGCATGAAAAATTTAATAAATTTTTTTATCTGTTGTTAAAAAATTACGAATGCCAACACACGGATATACACTGGTGTCCAAAAGTTAAGCATAATTGATAGTTATGTGAATAAAGAAGGAACTGCAAATCAGAATGACGGAAACGTGATATGCGAGTGTAAAATGGTTATAAAATAAGGAAGCAAATCAAAGAATGATAATAATTAATTTTATTATACAAAGTAGCAGTTTGAAAGAAAACTGAGCATAGCAAGGATTCAACTTTAAAGAAAAAATGAAAGAAAACATTAAATAAAATAATGATGCTGCAGTTTAATAAGGCGTGTGGTCACCTCTGACAGCCAGGTATGCGCTACAGCGATTTACCATACTTGCTAGAGATGATGAATGATTTATGGACTCAAACGGCTCCAAGCTTCTTGGAGAGCCTCTTCAGTTCTGTAACGGAGCTTGGTGGGTGAAAGGGCTGCAGTTTGTCTCCCGAGGCATATTCCATACTTGCTCGAAAGAATTTAAATCAGGGGAGTTCGCAGGCCATGATATGTGCTGGATGTTTTCCGTTTCAAGGAAGTTCATCAATCAG